>AFQZ01000862.1:0-22669 GCA_000222935.2 Aciculosporium take MAFF-241224 | reverse complement strand
GAAACACCCTGTCCCCCTCCATCTCGCCTCCCCCTCGCCCCCCCTCGCCCCCCCTCGCCCCTCTCCAGCATCAACACGTCTCGCTCATCCCCTTTCCCATCCCGGCCTTTCCACAGCCCGTCTCTCCTTGCGCAACCTCACCAAACACCAAGCCGCTCACGACCGCCTCCCACTCCGCTCCGCCTCCAGCTCCCTCTCCGCCTGCTGGTAGTACTTGGCCGTATCAACGCCATGCTGATTGTGATTGACAAAGTTGAACCACGGAACCGCGCTAAAGAACAGCGCCGAGTACCTGCTCTGCCGGGTCGCCACACCCTGAAGATAGGGGCTCAGCCTGCTCTCGCCGTAGAGCGGCTTCCCGGCCTTGACCCGGTCCACCATTTCCCTCATGTCCATTTCGATTTCGCGCGCGTTTTCCGTGGCGCCGTAGAATCGTACTGTATGTGTTGAATGTTGGTTAGCACACTCGAATTTGGGCCCTCTGAATCTCGGTTCCTTTTTTTTTTTTTTTTTTTTTTTTTCTCTTCTCTCCCTTCAGGATCCATCACGCCAGGACAAAAGAGCGGTACAAAGCAGGGGGGAAAAAACGTACAGCACGATCGCTGATAAAAGTAGAGGAAGCCGCCCGCAACGCCCACCACCCCAGCCAACCGCATCGCCTTGGCGAACCCCCCCTTCCCGACATACGACGGCGCAAACTTCTCGAGCGTGTACAGCGCCGTGGGGGCAAACGCCGCGGCGAGCCCCCCCGCGACGTAATCCGATGCTCGCGCATAGCCAACTACTCGCCTGAAGTGACTGTTTTCCATCATCAATCGTTAGTCTCGGGCTTGCGCTCCATAAAGATTTCGTACACGGCCGAAGAAAGGGATGCGAATCGAATTCGAGCGACAGATCCTCGCTCAAGGCGGGCAAAAACGTACGGGTCATTGTCAATGAGCTAACATGTTCATTTCCGTTAGCACATTTCCTTCCCCAGCTCCTGAATTCACCAAACGGCGTCCGACGTACCGGGTAATCCGTCTGGACGACCTTGCTCGTCCCGACATACGTCTGTGCAGGCTGCTTGGTTGCTGTCTCGGCCATGGTGCAGTGTTATGTGTCCGGGGCCCAAAAAGCCAATTGGGTCGACGAGTGCTGGTGACCTTTAGTTATCTCGAATGACTTCCAATGAACCAGGACACATGGTGCCTCAGGATGGTGTCACGTGAGTATGCCTTGGCGCCCCAGTTGTGTTTGTGCGGAGATGCGACGAGGTAGGTACATGGGTACTTGATGTGTGGGACCTTGTCTGATCGCGTCTCCATCGCTCAGACGCGTTGAGGGTTGACGGATGCACAACGTCAGTTCATGTTAAACACCATGCTACACTGGTAGATAATTTTCGCTCACAAAGAGAAAAGGAAAGGGGAAAAAAAAGAGGAAAAAGAGAAAAGAGAAAAGAGAACAGAGAAGAGAAGAGAAGAGACGAAATCAACCCTCCACCATGTCAACCCTCCTCTCAGCCGGCCACCTCCCGCCAAACCGCCACGACGACCTCGACAACTACACAATCGACGACCTAGACGACCCCTTTGCGTCCCCAAGTCCGCCCTCGTCAGCCAAGAAGCGCAAGGAGCCGCCATCGCAAGGCCTAGGTATCGACAAGGAGGTATCTGTACAGAAGCGCGCCCGCGCGCCAAGAGTCAAACTCGATGAAGAAAGGTAACAAAAAAAAACGCTCCAATCTCCCCATCCTCATCCATCCTCATCCATCCTCATCCATCCTCATCCATCCTTATCCATCCTTATCCATCCTCATCCATCCTCATCCATCCTCATCCATACTTCAATTCTATCAAAGCTCGTTGACTGACAGGGCGCCCCCCAGACTCCTCTCCCCAGCCGGTCTCCCCAAACTCCGCCACCGAGCCCGCGACCTAAAACTCAAAGGCAAAGGCCACGAATTCTCCGATGCAGCCCGCCTCCTCTCCTTCTACCAGCTCTGGCTCGACGACCTCTTCCCCAAAGCCAAGTTCCTCGATGCGCTCGCCATGGTAGAAAAAGCGGGGCACAAGAAGCGCGTGATGACGGCGCGGAACGAGCTCATGAATGAGGGGAGGCCCAAGGCGTGGAACGGGGACGAGGACGCGGACGCGGACCCAACGCAGGATCTAGAGTATGATGCAACGAACACGACTAGTATTGCTCGCGATGCTCCGGAACGAGACGCGGTGCGAAGTGACAGACCTGCGACGCCGGTCAGACAGAAGGATGTGCCCGACGAGGAGGACCTCTACGACGCGACGCCGAGGATTACGAGCCGACATGAACACGGTGCTGTGCTGGACGATGAAGATGACTTGGATGCGTTGATTGCGGAGGCGGAAGGTCAGGATGGCGCCGCGCAGCCAGTCATGTCACGGATAGCTCCATGGCGGGTACGCCCGGACGGAGCAGACGAGGAGGGTGAGGAAGAAGATTTAGACGCCTTGGTTGCCCAAGTCGAAGCGCGACAAGGCAACGTCAAGCCGCGACAGGGAGCTCAACACGATGATGGCACCAAGACAAACGAGGACTTTGCCGAAGAAGAAGCTGCTATGCAGGAAATGGATGGGTTGTGGTAGTCTGTCAGGGTGGGTGGACACCAAATATGTCGCATAATGAAACATAGCATGATCATGTACAACATCTGCATGGAAGAAACGCTGTCATTCTCGAGAATGAATGAAAGGATACGGCTTGCTCTCGGGAACTCGGTGGCATATGGTTTCCTTCAAGACCTTGGTGACATGCATACACGTACGTCGTAGTCTTGGTAGGGGCAGTCTAGCCAACACACTAGTGAAAATGTTGGGAGTCGCGCTTCAAATCATACCAAGTCTACACAAATGGCTACAAATGAATGTCACAGCAACATCAAGATACTGATAAATAAACCTGTATGTAATTGAGTTTTGGTTACCCACAAAGCAAATACATCAGAATAAACTTGAACTTGAATTGATTTTTTATTTTCGTTTCGCTTGCCCACGTATGGAAACAACAGACCATCCGGCCTGGAACCTCGTTGCGCCTAAAACATCCCCCCGCTCCTTTCAGAATAAAAATAATGAAAAAAAAAAGGTCTGAAAATGAACGCCCTCAACCCCAACCCCCAAGGAAAATTGCTAATTCATGTCAGGTGAAACCTCCCCCATTGCATTGTTCAAGGCAAAAGCCGGGTCTGATGGCATTGGCAAGTGTTGTGTTGGAATGGTACTATCGGATTCAAGAACAGGCGGGTTTAGATCCTCAAACTGTCCAGCTTTCTCATTTTCAAGTCTCAATACCCAAAGAAGAGTAATCAACATCTCCCGTGGCGGTAAAACAATGCCCTTCAGACACTGCGTCAGTTCGCCGTCTTGCTTGGGCATCGCACCGGACTCGGTCTCGCAAGCCACGACTCTGTCGTCGCATCCCTCGGACACCAACCGCAATGCCTCCATCGTCGCATCCATCAGGGGACGCGCCAGATTGGGGCTGCAGGCAAGAATGTTTTTAAGGGACTTGAATCTCAGAGTCGTGGCCCATGAGTTCGAGGCCGTGGCCGGGAGCGGCGAAGTCGCTCGCTGCCATAATGTCGGAGACGACGTTGTTGGCCTCGTCGTGGAGGAAGTCGTCCATGTCGAAGACGTCGAATCGTGACTGACACGAGACGCCGGCGGTAGGGTCACCAGCCAGATAATCGTCGTCAACAGCTGAGGACTGGGGAGAAGCGAGAAGCCCGCTTTCGAGGACATGGCGATCTGTGCCAATGGCCGCTGACAGGCCGAAAGTATCGCCCAGGCTGAAAGCACCATCCATCTGAAATGCAGTAGCCAGTCTGAAGCAGGGGGCGCCGCAGTCTGGGAGCCCAGTGACGACTCCGGAGCCTTTTCCGACTGATGACACTGCAGGTCCAACAACATCTCAGCAGGATGTTGTGTCAGGTCGGAAAAGGCATGCGTCGTCTGTTCACTGGGGTCAGACTCCTTGACATCGGCTTCATGCTTCGGTTCGTCCGGAACAGGGGTCAGTTCCGGTGATAATGATGCGGGGTTGACTGTGGGGTTGGCTGTAGACTCGATGAGCTTGTCTACCAAATGAGCGGCCGAGGTGCTCAGCGTGCTGTGGCCGTCTTGTGAGCTAAACAGCTCTTGTGACAATGCGAGGGCGGTATCATGTAGTGAGTTCAAAGGCGATGACGCTGAAGTCGACACGCCCGAGTCACGTCGGACTCTATTTAGCTCTTCGAGCAAGATGAGATTGGCCTTTTGGGCATTCACAAGCATGTTTTCCAATTCTTTGTTGCGAACTTCGAGGGCCTCTACTTCGAGGCGCTTGCGTTCTCTCGACGACTGAGCGGCACGACGGTTCCGCAAAACGCGCTCTACACGTCGCTGTTCCTTTTCATCTTCTGTTTTCGCTCGTTTCCTGTTCAAAGGCAGTTCAGTTAGCGGGTTGGAATTTCCAACGGACGCAGCTTGTCTCGGGCCTGCGTGTGTAATGAGGCGATGGAAGTTTGCTTGCCTTGGTGGTAGATTTGTCTTGGGCTCGGGAAGAACCTGACCCCATGACTTTCGCTTCTTTGCTTGTTTCTTGCCACATGACTCGTCTTGTGGTGGCGTGGTGGCCATGTCGTTGTGTTCTGAGAAGGTCGACAACCGAGGGGTGTGCACATCTTCGTGTGCCGACTGAGGGGTCATGACGTTCATGGGATTGATGGTCGTGGTTGAGGGGGACGTCGGGGCGCCGAAGAGTGGTGAATAGTTCTCTCCAGGTAGGGATAGGAAGGACTCGGCTGGCGAGGCCTCGAACTTGATCAAGGGCGACGCAACAGTCATGGTGTTTGTGTGGTTGTGCTGAAATCCTCACTGGAAGACTTTTGTTCTTGTTCTTCTTCTTCTTCTTCTTCTTCTTTCTTTTTTTCGGCCAAGTTGCAAAGACAGGCTAGCAAGAAGGCAAGCTAAAAGGCCCTGGTCGCTCAGTCGTAGATATAAAAAGCCTGAGGCATGGCAGGCAGCGACCCAGATAAATGAGTCAGCCACGGAACGGTGGCGCGTGATATGAGGGTTGGGAAAGTCAGGTGATTGAGTGTGAAGTGACGAGGGGGGTTGGGAGAGAGGACAACTGTTCTCTTGTCAGGAAGACGGAGTGAGTGAGTATGGGTGGATGTGTGCGTGTGTGTGTGTGTTGAGCTTGGTCTTGACAGAGACGGACAGCGGTTCCAGAGGCGGGCGTGGCACCTCTTTATGTTAAGGACACGTAGAGTTTGGCCCTGGGGATGCCTGAGGCGACAAGCGGGCGCAACGCAGGGATGATGAGCAAAATAGCAAAACTGCCGAAAAGGGAGTGCATCCCACAGTGCCAGGCCCACACCAGAGCACGGAATTGGAGGGCAAATTCCACTTTTTCCTGGATATTAAGCGCCTGGCATCCACCTCCTCGGGCCAGGTACGACAGGCACGGCGCGAAACCAGACGGTATTGCCTAGAATACTCTCTGCGCAGGGCATACGCCAGAAAGCAAATAAACAGCCTCACCAGCGCCACGGGTAGCGGTCGTGGCGCTGGCAAGACGGGGCCGCGGGTCAACAGGCTCGAGTGCCGGCCGTCTTTGGAGAAGATGGCCGACCGTCTGGCTTGAGCCGAACAGGCAAGGGCTGGACTGGTCTATTTTTCTGTCTCCCGTCCTTTGTGAACCTTGATTTGACGGAGGTGGCTGATCCTGACACTGCAGGACTTTTTGCTGAGACGTCCAGCACCTGCTGTACCTGTACCTGTGCAAAGAGGAAAGAGGGGCGTGGTGGCTGCTTACCATGTTGTACACATACAGTAAGGATCCGCATTGAGCCAAGAGTTGAATCGAAGGCCATTCGGCCCAGCCTACGCCTGTCATGTCCTCCTGGATGGATAGAAGCGGCATGCTATTCATCCCTCATCCATCCCTCAACCATACGTACTGTACATAGGTACGTGAGCGCACCATGATTCGCGCTATTTTTCTTCTACGTGTATGTACACATGTCCATCATGTCCCTACAGCCGACGAGAGAAAGGTAGGACGCACCAGGGGGGGACTGGCAACTGCCAAGCTACCTACCTTAGGTACCTTAGGTAGTTCGTGGGCACTGTATGTGGCACTGTATGCCACCAGCAGAATCTGCCTGCAGGCTTGTGCAGTGCCAAGATCTGGACAGTGTGAAGGCGAATCGCTGGGCAAATCATCTGCCCCTCCTCACCTTGATGAAGATTATACTACGCATGTACATGGCTCATGTATCGGCCGCCTCGGCACATCGTCTCTACATTGAAGTGGCTAAAATGGCACTCGGTACGGTTAATACCGTATGGCCTCAGATCCGAGACTCCGTAATTACATACATATGTTTTGTGTCAAACGCCTAGTCGGTTGCTGATCAGGGGCGTAAATAATGCTCGAGTTACAGAAGGCATAGGACGGAGTCTGCACAACATATATGCATGGTCGACGAGTCATGACTTGGGGTTCGGAATCGGCGGCGGACAATGGGGCCATGAACGAAACAGACGAAACACATGCCTACTTCGCACCCAGGACCCCCAAGTCGGACATTCATTCTGTACAAGATGCGAGAAGGCGACAAGGCGAGAAGGCGAGAAGGCGACAAGGCGACAAGGAAGGGGAAGGAGAGCGGAACAAGACATTTGCGTTCACATACATGCATGCATCTAGATGTGCATGCCATCTTCGCCATTACTCATTGTCACAGTATCTAGACAGATCCTGGTCGCCAACACCCGACGTCGCCGGATGCCACCAAAAATAACTTTGGCGACACCCCTGACTTGGGCGTTCAACCGGTTTGAAGCACCGCAAAGAGGCGTGATGGCGATGTTTTTTTGCGTCAGCCAACGACGCAATCACCACAGGGCAGCAAAGGTAAAAAGGTAAAAGGCTCAAGATCTAGACCTGTGAACACTTCCCGCCCTGAAGACGGCCCGCACTGTGGCAGTCGACTTCCCGCAGAGAACTAGCGTTGGCGTTACGGCTGGCCGTCCGTCCTGGACTCGTCGGGTTCTCGGGCCACATTCCAGCCCTGGCGTCTGCGTCGAAACAAGTGGCGCTTGTGTGCGTTGGCGGGAGATTTTTCCATACAACACAATCTCCATCTGTTGTGTGCAATCGAGACATCCGTATTGCTTCATTTCACATTGACGCCAAAAGACAAGCACACACACGGGCAACGGTTCATCCCGAACGCCAAACGAAGCAGGCGGACTATTGGGGCAGGCGGGATGGGGTCATTTGCGCTCCTTCTTCTTCAACAAGTGGGGGGGGTCTTGTCTTTCATTGGTGGACAAGCACACGTTCTCCTCACTCGCACCTTCTTTCGTTGAGGAGGTCGAACCAACAAAACTAAGCAGAGGAATGCCAACCCCTATATGTTGACTCTCTTGTGAAAATTTCGATTTTTCTTCGTTTTTCCAAAACCAGCAACAGAGCCATGGCCGACCCCAACATGCCGTCTCCTTCTGCAGATGGCTTTCTCCGGAACCGCTTTGATTACATTGTAGTCGGAGGAGGGACGGCGGGCTTGGCCGTTGCCTCTCGGCTCGCTGAGGATGCGTCGCTGACGGTCGGTGTCCTCGAAGCCGGAGGTGTCGCACAGGGCGACGAAAACGTCGACATTCCCGCATTTTACGGGCGCTCTCTCGGGGGCCACTTTGACTGGGCCTTTGAGACGGAACCCCAGGAGGGCCTCGCAGGTCGAACGCTGCCGTGGCCAAGAGGCAAAGTACTGGGTGGCACGAGCGCGTTGAACTTTATGACGTGGGTGCGCGGGAATAGAGAGGATTACGACGACTGGGAAGCCCTGGGAAACGAAGGATGGGCCTGGGACAAGCTGCTGCCTTTCTTCAAGAAGTCGGAAACATTCCACCGGCCAAGTCAAGCCCTTCAAGACGAGTTTGCCGCTACCCACGGAGCCGACGCCCTTGGCACATGTGGCCCCATCCAGGTCTCCTACTCGCACGATTACTCGGCTTCCCACAAACTATGGCACGCCACGCTCAACAGGGTCGGTGTCACGACCAACTCGGCTCACCTTGCGGGCTCCAACGTGGGGGTATGGACCAATGTCAACACGGTTGACCCGAGGACAGCGTCGCGGAGCTATTCCACCAGCTACCTCGCCGCGGCACGACCTACCAATCTGCATGTCTTGACAGAAGCGACAGTACATGAAGTCGTTTTGACAAGAGACAAAGGGCAAGGTGGCGACTATGTGGCCACGGGTGTGCGGTTCGGCCATGGAGGCCAGGAATACGTAGTGCCTGTAAGCAAGGAGGTGGTCTTGTCTGCTGGCACGGTGAAATCGCCCCAGATTCTGGAAATGTCGGGCGTCGGGAACCCAAAAATTTTAAAGCCGGCCGGGATACCGGTAAAGGTAGCCAGCCCGATGGTCGGAGAGAACCTTCAAGACCACATCAGTTGAGTGACAACCTCCTCGCTTCATGGCCCGCTCCCCTTTTCGACGGCCATGGCTAACCAGTGAATGAGGATGAGCAGTGGTTGCCATGATCTTTGAGGTCGACCCGTCGTTGGCCAACCCCGACGACCTGCTGACTGACGAGGTCGCCATCGCCGCGGCCAGAGAGCAATATATGCGCGAACGGCGAGGTCCCTTTGTCATTCTGCCCTGCGCGCTGACATATATTCCCTTTTCGCAAACGGTTCCGCCGGCCACCCTGGCGGAGCTGCACGCCAAGGCGGCCTGCGTGACAGCCTACGATGCTGAGAAGCGTGCCATTCTGCGGAAGCGTCTCGACGGCACATCGACCATGGGCCAGATTGAGTACATCTTTGACCTCGGCAACTGGAGCACCACGTTCCAAGGCGAGCCGGCCAAAAAGTACGGCACCATGCTGCAGATGCTGCAGCATCCCTTCTCGGTCGGCTCCATCCACATCAAGCCCGGTGACGAGAGCAAGAACGAGATGTCAATGTCGGGCGATGCCAAGCCCGTCATCGACCCGGGCTACTATGCCGGGGACCACGGGCAGCTCGACGCCGAGCTCGTCAAGGAGTGCATCCTGTTTGGGCAAAAGATTGCGTCGACGAGGCCCCTCGCCGACATTATACGCGCACCGGTCAATCCCACGGCGGAGGTGGTCGGGGACGACGCCCTGCTGAGAGAGTGGGTCAAGAAGCACACCATTACGGATTGGCATCCGGTTGGGACGTGCGCCATGGGCGGCCGTTGTGGCATCGAGGGCGGCGTCGTGGACGAGAGACTACGCGTGTATGGGGTCCGGGGCTTGCGGGTGGTGGACGCGAGTGTGATGCCGTTGCAGATTAGCGCCCATTTGCAGGCTACGGTGTATGCGATTGCGGAAAAGGCAGCGTGTATGATTCTGGAGGACAAGTAATTCGTCTTGTGCCGTTTGGTGTGGGAAAACGTTGCCTCTCGGTGATGTCGCACCTGTACTTGGTATCTTGAATGATGGTTGTAGAGTTTGGTAAAACGGGCGATGTTTACATGATTTGGAAAAGAGATGTTTACCGTATTTACATGTTTTCAAAAAGAAGCAGAACCGTCTCGTTATTCCGACGACTGCGTGAGAGCATGCATGTACACATGTGTAGTTTGTTGTGACTGCCCGCCGGCCACCGTGTCCCCATGGAATGACATTTTGCCAACAAGAGGCCAACCCCGCGCCCCGCTCCAGCCTCTGGCTCGGATCACGACAAGGGAGGGGGAGGGAAGGCAATGAAGATTGGTAATGAAGGTTAGTGGTGGGTCACGGTGTGATGATGGTGTGATGACGGTGTGATGACGATGTGATGACGATGTGATGACAAAGACGCGGTCTGCAGAACGGTGGCGTGCTGAGGCAATTACCGGCTTGTTGCAACGTACCCGAGATGAGCTACTTTTTGATTTTCCAGACGGCACTCTACCTGCACTCTACGGCTCTTGGTTTCCTTTTCCCCTTTTTTTCCTTTTTTTTTTCTTTTTTTTTTTTCCCCCGTTCAAATCGACCTTTTTTTCCGTGCTACATTATTGTCTGAATCGACATCCTCACTATAGTACCATTATCTGAACCGACTGTTCCGCCGCATACAGTACTCAAAGCGGCTTTCCCGCCGTAGGGTAGCATACCCCCTTCCACTTCCCATCGCGATGGCGGCGGCGACGACGACCAAGCAGACGGACATTACGCTGTACACGGGACCGACGCCCAATGGCATCAAGATAAGCATTGCGCTTGAGGAGTTGGGTCTTGGGTACAAGGTATGCAGCCCGACTGCGTACACGCGTCTTTCTCCTAGGTCGCCTTGCCCCCACCACGACGCCGACGAGCGGCAAGAGGCGAAGAACCGCCCGAGGGATAATGGCCGAAGTGGCGTGGCATGCGCTCGGCGGGATTCGACGCCTTGGTTGTCTTTTGATGAGAGAAAAAACCGAGAAAAACTTTATTGCTGTCCTTGCCGTCGTCGTCGTCATGCTCATCAGGCGTATGTGTCCAACTGGCTGACGTGTCCCGCAGGTCCACCCCCTCAACATGCTCGCCAACGAGCAGAAAGAGGCGTGGTTCCTGGCCATCAACCCCAACGGACGGCTGCCGGCCATCACGGACACGCTGCCCGGGGGGGATGCCATCCGCGTGTTTGAGAGCGGCGCGATCCTGGAGTACCTCGTTGAGCGGTATGACGGGGAGCATCGGATGTCGTACCCGCGGGGGTCGGCGGAGGAGTGGGAGGTCAAGAGTTGGGTACGTACGTGGCTGGCGGTGGGAAGCGTTTCGACATGTACACGCATCAGATGGACACTCACTCACACGCACGCACACACGAGCACACACATACGCACACAAATACACAAATACACATGCATGCTTGCACACACAAACACGACTGACACCACACCAACAGCTCCACTGGTCCATCGGCGGCCTGGGCCCCATGCAAGGACAAGCAAACCACTTCAAGAGTATGTCCCTTGTTTCTTTCCTTCACCCCCTCCCCGACTCGTCACTTCTTGATATCCTCATTTCCGCTTCTGTACGCCCTCATGGCCACGCACAACCTTGCCGGACCGTTGTCCGACAATCCAGCCGTTTTCATCAAGACGAAGACGGTGCAAAGCCAAAAGAAATAAAATCGCCGTAGGCGGAAGCTCGCCGCGGGCGGCCCCCGGTAGGGCCCCCGGGGGGATGAAAAAAAGAAGAAGAAGCATTAACAACATGAGAATATATATACCATGTATATAAATACCTAACAAACCCAGGATACGCCCCCCAGCAAATCCCCTACGCCATCGACCGCTACACAAACGAGACGCGCCGCCTCTACCGCACCATGGACGAGCACCTCGCCAAGGCGCCGCACGGGTACCTGGTTGGGGATCGGGTGACGATTGCGGATATTGTGAGCTGGGGGTGGGTGGCTTCTCATAGTAGGTCTTTTGTTCCTGATCATCTCCCCCTTTTCTGTTTTTTCTTTTTCTTCTTTCTTTTCTTTCTCTCCTTTCTTTTCTTTCTCTCCTTTCTTTTCTTTCTCTTTTTTCTCTTCTTTCTTTTCTTTTCTCTTCTAGTCTTTTCTACCCCTTTCCCCCCCTTCCACTCTCCCCTCTATGCTTCAAACCTGAATACTGCCCTCCCCTCTTAATCCCACTAACAAAGCAGCCTGGGCCGGCGTCTCCCTCGCCGACTTCCCCCACCTCGAAAAGTGGCTCCTCGAGCTGCTCGCCCGGCCGGGCTTCGAAAAGGGCCGCAACGTGCCCTCGCCGCACACGGCCTTTGAGCAGGACAAGCTGACCGAGGAGGAGCTCGAGGCCAAGGCTGCGGCGCCGAGGGCGTGGGTGCAGAGCGGCATGGCGAGGGATGCCAAAAAGTAGGACCGATTGAACCTCGGTCGAAAGGCTTTCCTTTAGGCCTTGGTTCAAAGACGAGGGAAGAGGAGGAAAAAAAGTCACGCGCGATAGTTGTTCAGTATGTCAAACAGAATATTCAAAACCGCCATTTAGTTATACGGAAGAAGAAAGAAAAAAAAAAGTCAAGTGCTACGTCTCCGCGGTCTTTACGGACGGAAAAAGCCAGCCACGCCCTCACAACCGCCAGCCTGCCCCTCGCCGGGCACATTCACCTCCCTCCCCAGCTCCGGAAACCCGTCGAGCTTGACCGTCCTGGGGAAAAGGGAAAGCCACGCAGTAGCTCGAGCCGCCAAAGTGAAAGGTGCCCAGCTCATCCCCCTTCTCGAGAACCTCCCCCTCCTCGACCGCAATCCCGCACGTGCTCACCTCGGTCATGCCGATGGCGACAAAGGCCAGCAGCTTGAGGGCCGGGTCATCCGCCTCGATGACGACGACGCCCCGCGTCGCCATCGCAGAGAGGCACCCTGCGCGGCGGGCACGCCTCGCGTGTCAATCTCGTGCTTTCTCGGGTCGCCGACGCCCTCCAACGGCGGCTCGCCAAAGCAGGTGCCCTCGGCGACAGACGCCCGCCGGACGGTCCCCGACACGGGCGCGTGCCAGCGGGGGTACGAGAGCGCCGACAGGAACGCCCGGTAGATGGCTCCGCCGACGAAGTCGCGCGCGAACATGTCGACGAGGGAGCAGGGCTGGCCCTTGGCGAAGAGACGGTCGCGGAGGCGGACGCCGTGCGCAATGCCCAAGACTTTAGACTCGCACGCGTTGGCGATGACGTTGTCGTCTTGGGGGGAGGCCACGGGGCGGGCCGAGTCGCGGACTCGCCGGGGGAGGAAGTCTGTTTTTTTGGGTCAAGAGAGGAAGTGAGATGCGATGGAGTCTCGAGGGGGGTTCAGAGTCGGATGTGGTGTTTTCCTTTTCCTTTTTTTAAAAAAACCTTTTTTTTTTTAAACAGGGGTTTGGTGTTCAACGAGATGAGATGGGACTTTGAGTGGAATCAAAGACGCATGCGGTGTTTCCCTTGTCTCTCTTTCTCTCTTTCTCTTCTTTTTTTTTTTTTTTTTTTTTTTTCCCCTACAAGGCGAGTCGGTCGGTGTTCAACGAGATAAGACGAGTCTCGGAGCGGGAACCAAGAAGAGGAAAAAGGAACCCCGTTGCTTACCATGCCACGACGCAAGCAAAGCCCATGTGCTCCTCGCTCCGGCCACGCACAAACATGTCCCCAGACTTCATGTTCGAGACATACGGCGCGTTCGCCACCCGCATCCCATCCCGATGCCCACGTCTGCGGACCAGCCCTCCGGGTGGTCCCCGAGCGCAGGCGCCGATTCGGGCGTCTACACACCCCCGTCAGCATCTCTCCATCGTCTCGCAGCCATGACCGTCTTGCCTCGCATCCGCCATCTCACCTGCGGGACTACTTGCCCCGTTCATTCACCACCTTCTTCGGTGCCCGATCCACGTCGGGGTCCAGAAACGCCGCCTGGCCGCCGTTCGAGATCAGCACCGGCCTTTCCCCATGCCACTTCTTTCCATCCTCCGTGCGCCCACACACCGAAACCCCGGGCCAGTGATTCGTGTGTCAACTCGTTTTCCTCCGGGGGCCGCCGGGGGCGGACGAACCCTTGCCTTGGTGTAAACTGCCGCGGGATCCTGCGTTCCCTGAGTATCCCTCCGGGGGCCCTGCCGGGGGCCGCCTGCGGCGAGCTGCCGCCTCCGGCGGACTACCTCTATATGTAATAACAAAGCTAAATTAATAATCCTGTTTTGCAAATATCCCTCCGGGGGCCCTGCCGGGGGCCGCCTGCGGCGAGCTCCCGCCTCCGGCGGCCACCCCCCTACCATATGAGGGCAAAAAAACCCATCACATTGAATCGCGTTCCCGAATATCCCTCCGGGGGCCCCCTCCGGCACAAGGAGGGAGGAAAAAAAAAACACAAAACAAAAAGAGCACACCTCGCCGTCCCCATCGGATAATCAAAAACAGCATCCATCGGCACGCCCACGCCCTCCGCCGCCCTCGCAACGACATGGTTCAGCACCCGCTTCATGCCCGTCGGGTCCTACCAGGGGTCCTTCCGGGGCATCTGCACAGAGCACATGCATGTGCGGGAGTTGCCTCGATGAGCTCGAGCCAACGCGCGTCAAGGTACGCCTGGTGTGTGCGGTCGTCGGCGGGGAGCCAGGAGCCCGGTCTGGGGTGGGGGGTGAAGGACAGAATGAGAACCAGAATGTGTCTTGGCAGAAGGCGAATGGAGGGTTTTGGGAAAAGGCGATTGGAATGGTGTTGGTGACAAGAAGGGATTGGTGTTGATGACAAGAAGGGATTGGTGTTGATGACAAAAAGGGATTGGTGTTGGTGACAAAAAGGAATGGTGTTGGTGACAAAAAGGAATGGTGTTGGTGACAAAAAGGGAATAGTTTCAGTAATAAAAGGGGATTAGTATTAATGACAAAAAGAGAATAGTGTTAATAACAAAGAGGGATTAGTGGTAGTAATAAAGAGGGAATAGTATTTGTGATAAAAAGGGAATGGTATTAGTGACAAAAAGGGATTGGTATTAGTGACAAAAAGAGAATAGTATTAGTAACAAAAAGGGAATAGTATGAATAATAAAGAGGGAATAGTGTTAGTAACAAAGACGTAATGGTGTTGGTGATAAAAAGGGATTAGTATTAATAACAAAAAGGGATTAGTGTTGATAACAAAAAGGAATGGTGTTGATGACAAAAAGGCATTGGGTTGATGACAAAAAGGGATTAGGTTGTTTTCGACAAGAAGAGATTGGACTGGAACTTCCGAGAACAGACGGTCGGGATGTTCCCTGATTTAATTGAACATGGAACCATCATCAAGCATTGGCACTAGCATTACCGCCGAAGGCGGCAGCTCGCCGCAGGCGGCCCCCGGCAGGGCCCCCGGAGGGATATTTACAAAACAGGCTTATTCACTTAGCTTTGTTATTACATACAGAGGTAGTCCGCCGGAGGGATATTTACAAAACAGGCTCATTCACTTAGCTTTGTTATTACATACAGAGGTAGTCCGCCGGAGGGATATTTACAAAACAGGCTCATTCACTGAGCTTTGTTATTACATACAGAGGTAGTCCCCCGGAGGGATACCGGGTTTCGTGTTCTGCGCGCGCGGGCCTGGAAATGAGGCGACGAGAAAAGCAGTCACGGCCATCGGTGTGCTCGCTGGGCATGTCTGTGGCGAGCGACGACGTCGCGCCGGTCAAGCGGTTTTGCGGCACAAGCCAGACGCGGGCGTGCCCTTGAGGCTGACCAGCCAAGGAGGGTCGTCGGGTCGGAGAGCCAAAGCGGGGAGGAGATGCCATCGTGACCGCCTGGGTGTCCCGGCCGGCCGGCCGCGACCACGACAGAGGTGGTGCGACGCACCGGGAAGGAGGATTTACGAGAGGACGCGCACCGGGAAGGAGGATTTACGAGAAGCCGTAACCGCGCACGCTGGGGTCTCCAACCGCACCGTCGCCTTTCACGTGCCCGGCATGTCAGACAGGGCCGTGGCCGTTGCGCGTGGCCGTCGTCGTACGGGGGGAGCTGCGCGGCGAGGGAAACAAATCACGTCGCCTGCTTATTCCGCCATCTGCCATCTGGCCGAGAGGGGGAGGGGGAGGGAGGATATCTGCACGTAAGTATTAAAAAAGGGAGGGAGGATATCTGCTCGTAGGTAAAAAAGGGAGGGAGGATACCTGCACATAAGTATAAAAAAGGGAGGGAGGATACCTGCACATAAGTATAAAAAAAGGAGGGAGGATATCTGCACGCAAGTAAAAAAGGAAGGAGGGAGGATACCTGCACATAAGAGCGGATGACTAGGTACCGAGGAAGTAGGTGGATGGGTACCCGGGTATTTGAGCTATGTATGTATGTATGTATGCTGCCCACGGCAGATCTGCGCAGACAGACCTGCCACCACACTCCAGGCCAACGCGTAGACGGGAAGAGGGAGGGAACCACTCCAGGCCAACGCGTAGACGGGAAGAGGGAGGGAACCACTCCAGGCCAACGCATAGACGGGAAGAGGGAGGGAACCACTCCAGGCCAACGCATAGACGGGAAGAGGGAGGGAACGGCCAGAGGCCAACGCATGGACAGGAAGAGGGAGGAAACGGCCAGAGGCCGGATAGAGAAAAAGCGAAATTACACTTCTAAAGCGCTCGTATGCCACAAGTTACAATTGTGCTCGAACAAAAGACGGAGCACGCGACGGCGATTCCGGGGCCGCGCAAACGAGGCTCTTTTTGTTGGAGGAAGGAAGGAAAAGAAGAAGAGAAGAGGAGGAAGAAGAGGAAAGAAAAAAGATGCCATGCTGATCCATGCGGTGTCGAAACGCAGTCGCAAGAGAAGAAGGAAAAAGGGATGAATGGTATGCCAAAAAAAAAAAAAAAAAGGGGGGGGGGGGACGATAAATGAGCCGAAACCCTGGATAGAACAAGGATACCACCACCGGGGAAATGGACAGCCATGGAGACGACTCGACTCCCTCGCAGGGGGTCAAGGGATCATGCCCATCTCCGTCCCCAACGACGCCCGCAGCAAGTCACAAATCAAAAGTATAAATCGCCGAGGTTGGCGGCTTGAGTATGTCCTGACGGGGAACAGAAACAAATGGGCTGAGTCGATGAAGAATAAAAAAAATCACTCGTCGTAAATTCGTAAAAACCCCCACTGGCCGGAGACGACGCCGCCGGAGGCGGGAGCTCGCCGCAGGCGGCCCCCGGCAGGGCCCCCGGAGGGATATTCGGGCACGTAAACTGTCACGGGTTTTTCTGCTCTCACGTGGCAAGGGCATGGCCCCCGGCAGGGCCCCCGGAGGGATGGTGAGAGAAGCGACGTGGTGGCCGGGGACAAATACCATGACATGGACGGCCCCAAAACGCGGAGAAGCCGCTGGCGCACCACGGGTCGTCGCATCCGGGAAACGGCGCAGACGGGCACTACATGACCAGGCAGCATCCACAACCCTGCCTCGTCTCTACCTGCGGCTCCGCTCGCGTCGCCGCTTCCGGCGCGTGCGGCAGCGACGGCGCGGGAAGTGGTGCTGGTGGGTAAAAAGGACTCTTCGGGCTCGTCATGGGCGGTGTCGGGCTCATCGGACTCGCAGGCGGCCTGTCTGCGATTTTCGGCATCGTCGAGTAGGAACTCTGCTTGGGACTCTTGGCCGCGCCGGGTCTCAATGGCCACTCTCTCGTCTGCGCTTGCTCGTCCTCCTCGTCATGTCCACCTTCTTCTCCTCGTTCCTGCGCCTGCGGGAACTGGTGATGGTTGAGAGGTCGAAAGTCCTTGTCGTACACGTCACCGAATTTTCCCTCCTTCTCCCACCGCTCCTGGCGCAAGCGCTTCGCCACCGTCGGCAAGAGCTGCTGATCGGGGGGCAATCGCGGATCCGGCTTGTACGAGTCCAAGACCCAGGGCGGGTCGCCCTCGGGCTGGTAGCTGGCGGCGAACTGCTCTCCGGACCGGGTGACGGGCCGGCCGGCGTCTTTGCCAGGCCCCGATCGTGTCTTTGGCCTGCCCGTCGTCATGCTGGTTTTTGACGCAGCCGACGTCTGCCGCGGCCTGGCCTTGTTCGGAGACGTGTCCGCGACAGCTCGCTTGGCGGCCGGAACGCGATTGCCGGCAGAGACTGCCTCCAGCTCCTTGGTGGACGTGCTGGCGCTTCGGGACCGGGTTTTTGGATAGGTGGTCGTGTCGCCTTCAGACGAGTCTACTCGCCCGACAGAGGAGGAGCCGCGCTCGAGGAAATCTTGGGGAATGGGCGCGGGGCTGATCCTGGCGACGGGAATTCGAGATGCGCCCTTGACGTTATGGGCCGCAAAGTAGGCATTCCGTTCTTCCTCGGCTATCTCCTCGGGTGTTCGCAGATCCCAGGCCGATGTCGTAGGCTCCTCGTTGCCCTGATCCCCGGTGACGGAGTCGCTTCGGTTTCGGGAACGGACCGAGTCCATCGACAGCTGACCTCGGACACGTCGCTGCTTGCTCGACGCTCGTACGCGAGGGATGACGATTCCCGCAGCCTGGAGCTCTTCGCTCTCAATCTTGGCCAGCTTATCTCTGTGGATCCATTTCGAATCCTCCTCGCTATACTCCAGCCCTGGCGTCTGCTGAACCTGTCGTCTGCGCTCGTCTGGCGGGTGCTGCCTCGGATGTACCGTCCAGTCCGAGGGACTGGCGGGCCCGGGTCGCGGCTCAATCGCCAACGCGGGTGCAAGACCGGTGCTTCCGTCTCCCAGCTGCCCGTGCCCGTGTGGGACAGAATCGACATTGTCCGGCGAGCGTATCTTGCCGGCGATGACGTCTACGTGATGATTCGTCTTGCCGTACGACGACGAGGATGGAGAGTCGCCATTTGGTGCGCCGAGGGGAGTCGGCATCGCGCGCCCGCGTCGGGGGGGCCCATTGTTGTCGGGAATCGAATTCTATCACGGCATCATGCACGAGTTAGCGACTGTGCATCTCCGTCATCAGCAGCACATGACAGAGGGCAAGGGTTTGTGCCGAGCGGAGCACGGCCACGACGACCGTGACGACCGTCTTGGCTCGGCGAGACCTTCTTTTCTGCTAACCTCGGAAGCGCCGCTGGGGAAATCCCACATGGCATCTCCATGGTTGCCGCTCGGCGACGTCAAGGCCATGGTGCCCGCAGGAGCCGACGAAACTGCTGCCATTGGGGAGGCCTGGCTCGTGGCTGGACGGGGCCGGCAGCTATCGATCCCGTCTGAATCGTGGGAATGGCGCAAGGGCTTCGACACAGCCGGTGCATGCAACGACGGGCGTTTAGGGGGTGGTTGGTTCGGCCGAAGAGCAGAGCAGATGGAGAGTGCAAGACACAGGTCGGCGACAAGTATAGACAGGAAAATGAAAAAAGATTCGGCCAACGGCGTGGTTTAGCGGCGACAACTATGGGGACTGTGGCGTCCAACAGCCACGGTTTCGGGTCAGACGTTGGTTTGGGCCGACGGGAAGAACAGCGTCAAGGCAATCTGGGCGACGGCACAAAAAAAAAAGTCGAGGGAATCTGGGGATTTGGGGGCAGAAGGCGAATCCAGACATGAAACAACAACAGCAGGAAGGGGGCAAGGCTGCCAAGGCCGCACGTGGAAGATGCTCAATGGCCAGGAGAGAACGGAGGAGCTTGGCTAGCCAAGACCAGAGCAGCACAAGGAAAAGGAGGAAGCAGCCGCATCCGGTCACACATCGCGAGGCTGGGGGTTTATGGGCATCAGGGGGGGGCCCTGGTGCCATGACATGACGGTCGGGTGGGAGATTGATTGACTCGGATGCCGGGGACCAGGACAGGGACACGAAGGACTGTGAGCGAGGACCTCGAGAGGTGGACGTCCTGGACATGTCAGGTGTCCATCTCGTTCCTTCCTTGACCATCCAGCCGCAAATCTTGCTGGCCAGGGAGAGCCGGAAGACGGCCATCCAAGGGACGCCCATGCAACCGTTGTGTGTGTGTGTGTGTGCGTGTGTGCGTGTGTGTGTGTGTGCGTGTGTGTGTGTGCGTGTGTGTGTGTGCGTGTGTGTGTGTGCGTGTGTGTGTGTGCGTGTGTGTGTGTGCGTGTGTAGGTGCGCAGGTGGCGGGCACCTACCTGTCTGGTAGTTTTGAGCGCCGGCGTGTTTGCCTTGCCAGTGCAGGCCTGAGGCAATCCAACCGAATGAACCCACGGGGCCCACCAATGAACCCACGGGCCCCACCAATGAACCCACGAGGCCATGTGTGCTCCAGGTGCTTGGGCGGGCGGCTTGCCTCGAAGCGGGCCCCTCCCGAAGCCAGAGCTAGAACAGAAACAGCCGGCGGCCAGCCATGACGCGTCGGCCTTGTCCATTTCCCGTCGTCGTCCATGAAACAATCCTGACGTTTCGGGCTTCTGAAACGGCCGAGACACCAAACGCGTTTTTTTTTTTTTTTTTTAACCACATGGACCCGAGGGAAATCAAAGTCATGACGCCGCCTCAGATGGTGTGGCCGGATGGCGAGCATTGCATTCTGGCTGAAGGAGCCAGCTGCACTGCACGCATGCATGGCTTGCCATTGCTGCTGAGCCCGTTCTCGCCACCGTGACCACCTGTCTATTTAGCCAGATTTCATCTTCGCTCGGATCCGCCTCGAGCTTCTCTTCTCTTCCCTTCCAGGCCTTCCACGGCAGCTAGCTTTTCCGAGCTTGGTTCCTGTCAAGTACCCCCCGTCATGGAGTGGCCCGAGCTACCCTGTAGGAGAAGACAAGAAACGACCGGCGCGCCCGCACCCGACCCGGCCGGGACAGGGACGGCAAGCGAAAACCAATTCCTTGCCCCTTTCGCATCGTCCGGGTCGCCATATTCGCCACGATTTCGCGGAGCAGTCGGTCTCTGTGTGGACGGACCCCGGGGCTGGGGCTGGGGCTGGGAAGAACAAGCTCAGTCTGGTTCGTCTCACGGCCAAGAAGGGCCTGTCCTTGGCCAAGAACGAGACGTGTGTGGCGAATGCGGCCATGCTCAAGAGCAGATGTCCTCACCGAGGGGGGAAGCAGTTCAGCGCAACAAGCCCATCGTGGTGGACGTCGATTTGCCTAGTATGGGCGGCTGAATGGCCTTGTGCCATGTCGGGGCTCGTGACGACGTGCCTTTGTTTTCGAAAACGGACCGGCACAAGGTCATGGCCAAGACCTCGATTCTGTTTTCTCACATCTGGAGAAGAATAAACCTGAAGTTACGGGACGGAAGGAGTCCCTGTCCAGGACCTGCATACTGCCAACAGACGCCGTACCGGCCTGTTGAGCTTACTGCCGTGTCAAGTCGTACGATTCGCACGATGTAGAGTGGAAAAGCAAGTTCTTCCTCCCATGCCTGGACGTTGCGTCACCGAGATACCTGTCATCTCCCATTCACACTATCCACACAAGGGGGCAATGACGCACGATGAAGACCGGGGAAGAGTCCATGGCTCACTCAGAAAAGAAAGAAAAGGAGAAGGGTGGAGGGAGGAGGGGGAAAAAGGAAGGGAAAGAAAAAGAAAGAAAAAGAAAGAAATACTGCACTCCGGTTTGTCCTTGCAGTCAGGTCGTGTCCGTTGGGCAGTACGGCAGCGGCCACAGCATGTCTGGCATGTACGGGGGAATACTGTACATGAGAGCGCATGTACTTTGTACGCGGTATGAGGTCAGCCTCTTGGCCGGGCTGCCATCACAACTCCCCGGCACGACGGGGGGGGGGGGGGGCCACGGGCAAATGGGTCCGTCACACAGGAGGACCCGGCCCCCGTTCGCACCATGTGTCTGTTCGTCTCATGATGCCCATCTGTGAGGCCCATTCGCCCGGGTATGCGTCTCGGCCTGCGGTGTTGCACTGACTTGTGTGTGCGTGTGCGTGCGCGTGCGTGTGTGTGCGTGTGTGTGCTTGCTCGCTGCCTCTCCTACCCCCGCTTCCCCTCATTTCCGGGGCTCCTCCGCCGGCTGCAGGTTTTGTGTGTCCTCCTTTCGCTTCCCCCACCACCCTCCTTCGTACTAGGAAGTAGGGATTCGAAGTAGGGAGGTACATGCATGCGCAGAGCATGCTGCATCGTACAACTGCCCATGCGTGCATCACTTGTTGGGATGGAAAAGGCCCCAAGCAGGTCAGACAACAAAAAGGTAAAGGTAGAGGAGATGCCCAGTGTGACGTGGCCTCATGCAATCGGCCTTTTGGCACGCTCCGCGATGCAAGGTCCGTGTCGGGTTGGTCGCGGGTGATGCGGGCCAGAGGGGCCAAGTCACCCCGATCTGAATGGACAGGATCGAATCGAATGGATCCAGATGTCGCTGGCGGCTGCTGGTTTATGCCGCGTCTGTTCATGGTGGTGACGGTTGGGGGAGCTGGAGAGGCCACGATAGCACCTGCACGGCGGTACGGTACGTGCTGTCACGGCCATGTAGAGTGACATTCATGTACAGCAACTGCTAGGTAGGTTGGGAAGTAGGTAGGCACCTAGGTTAGGTAGGTTAGGTACCTGCTTCCTAACCTACTTCTTCCTGACCTAGGTACCCGAGTACCTACGTGGACCCGACAGAAGAAGAAGAAGAAGAAGAAGAAGAAGAAGAAGAAGAAGAAGAAGAAGAAGAGTCGTCCATTGATCCAGTCGGCAATCAACACCTCGGCCGTTGGAACAGAGCGGTTGCTAGTAGGGGTGCCCTTTTGTCCCACCCCGCTGTCCATGGGACGAATCGACTTTGCTGGCCATGCCGCCAGTCAAGGTCGAAAAAAAAAGGTGCTATGCAATGTGATGGATACGTCGACGAGGACATGCATGTCCATGAGTCGTTGTATTGTGCCAGCTCGACGGAACCGCGCATGCGCTCTTGTGTCGAACCCACTCACTCCATGTATGCATGGCCGTGATTCTCATCTCTGCCTCGTCTGCATCATGGCCAGCATCAAATCGTGTAGCTCGTCTCTGCTCCTTCTTTCATGATTCCTCAGTCTCCTTTCCTATTGTGCCCATCGACCAAGCGTCTTGTTCTTGGTTCGCCAGCTCGGACGCTTGTACAGCATCACACTTGTTAGCAACCAACCGTACATACTTTTAGTGGCTCGCTCCCTGGGCGCGTCTCACACAGCGGCGACGTCTCGGCAGAATCAGAAAATAGTGATGGAGAAGGCGCTGGCGTTTGGGCAAAGACGCGTGCGTCCAATGGAAGCACTGGCTCGCTTTTTTTCTCCTCTCTCTCTCTCTCTCTCTCTCTTCTTTCTTTTTTTTTCTTTTTCTTTTTC
>AFQZ01000863.1:0-22647 GCA_000222935.2 Aciculosporium take MAFF-241224 | reverse complement strand
ATAGGGTTGTTAGGGGAAGTCTTATAAATAATTTTATTAATCTAGTCTGGGTTATTTAGGCCTATACCTTGCTTTTCCTAGGAAGTTAAAGCTATTTCCATAGCTTTCTTATTTTAAGCTTAGTTATCCTTATAAGAAGTCTTTGCTTCTAGTAAAGTAATATATAGCTTAACAACTATAGATTAAAACTTTATAGGACTATAAGGCATCTTAATAATATAAGTTTTTCCTTCTATGAAAAAAAGCTTATATAAGCCAGTTTATTTACCTTTTTTATAATAAACTTATATATTAGAGTTTAAGGGAAGATTATATATTAGCAGGGTTATTAGGCTATTTTAAGTATTAACGGCATTATTAACTTAGTGCTTTATAAGACTATGTCTTACTTTATCTATTACTTTTTAAAGTATTTTAGCTCTTTAGGCAACTATAAAGCTTAAAGGGGAATTATTTATTATTCTTAGGTAGGTTCTAAAGACTAAAAGAGTAGGAATAAGGCTATTTAGGCTAGCAGAGTTATTAACTGCTTTAATAGCTATTTAAAGCATTTGCTTTTTTAAGAGAAGACTATAAGCTTTAGTCTTAATAATATTATATACTTTTTAAAAAGGGGTGTAATATTACTTAAGTTTTCTAATACTATTATATACTTTAATAGGGACTTTATTAATATTAATTAATAATAGTTAAGCTAAATGCCTAAATTTACTAAAAGCAAAGTTTCTTCTAGTATTATTAACTATTTAGTTTAGGGGCCTAAGATATGTATTAATCTAACATTCCTTAAGGACATTCTAGATATCTTAAGCTTTTTATTATTAAGGTCTAAAGAAGCAAGCGGCTTGAAATAAGGTTATTAAGTTAATAATATAGAGGATAGGCTTCTTAGTAATTTACATAATGTTAATAAGGACCTTATAGTTAAATTTAAAATTATTTTTAAGGGTAAACTTAAATTTACTAAGAGCCTTAGTATTCATCTGGCATTAGTAATAGGCATATGTGATTTTTCCTATATTAGCTTTATTAAAATCTTTACCAGCTTTAGTAAGAAGGTTATATAATTAGTTAATTAAAGGGTAGCTAAATTAATAATAAAGTTAGTAAATTTCTACTTTTAAGAGTATAAAAACAGCAGGTTCTTAGGAACTAATTATTTACTAAGAATATTATTATTTCTAGATAATAAGTACTTTCTTTTCTCCTTAGATAAAAAGGTTCTTAAGATTATTAAGCTTAACACCTATTTTATTTATATTTATAATGAAATATAAGAAAGGCATAGCACTATTAAGAATATAAAAAGAAATTATAATAAAGATTATAGGAAGCTTTAAAATGCCATTTAATATTATGCTTCTAGCACTAAAGTTAATGGTTTTTTAGTTAAAAGAAGGCTTAATTATAAGGTTTATTATAAGGCGCATTAAGGCTTTAACTTAACCTTAGCTAGTAGTTAAGATTCCAGCTGCTTTAGTATTTAAAAGAATACTATAAAATGTTTCTATAGTATATTATAAATCCATAAGAAATACCTGCTATTATGTGGTTTTATTAGTATTATGGTTATAAGGGTCTTTAATAAATAACGCGTGTTTAAAGGCGTTATCTTACAGGAAATTTATGGTTAAGGTAGAAAAAAAAGGGGGATTAGGTGCTTATATAAAGAAATTTATAAATATAAGGGTTTCTTATGCTTTTTTATTGCTTTATGCTTTTTTTTCTTTAGAGGTAATAAATACTGTATTCTAGGCAGCCTTTTTATATTTATTTTTATTACTACTGTTTAGGAATAATAACTCTTTATTTTTACCTTTAAATACTTATAAGAATACATAAAATTAGCATTTAAAAGGAGGGAATTTATGCCTTTAGTTACTTTACTAAGTATCTTTTGCTTTCTTTTGCTTAGAAATAGGATAGTTAGTTTACTAATATCCTTCTTTATAACAGATAAAGTATTTCTTAGATCTAGCTTTATTTTAGGGTTAGAAAGCTTGTAAATATTATTAGTTAGTAAATAAGACTATATTAATGCTTAGGTTAGTGTTTTAAAGTTAATACTTACTTTCTCTTGCAATCTATTAGCTTATAAATGATTTTAAAACAGGTTCTATTATATTCTTTATTATAAGACAGTAGAGAATATTACTAACTATGCCTTTATAGGTATTAGTTCAGACGTAGGTTATCTGGTTAAATTTAGGGCTATCTTAAACAGATATTTCTAGTTAGTGCCTAAGGATTATATCTTTCTCAGAGGGGTAATAAAGACTATTAAATAGGTTTAATAGCTATTAAATTATTAATTCTAAACATTTAAGTTTAGTCTTTATTAGATTTTTAGCTATAATATTATAAAACTTTATCTCTTAAAATCATATTTAGTAGAATTTTTAATTTTCTTTAATCTTAAAGTTTTTTTTTATTTGCTTAGTTATTATATTAAATAAATTAAGTCTTTTACTAAATTTCTTAAAGTAATATTTATAGGTATTGCCTATAAGCATTATTTAGAGTATAAACAGGTTGACTTAGGGGAATTTTTTTATGTTATATAGATATCCTTAAATATTAGGACTTTAGGATATATCAAGTTAAAAAGTATTTTAAAATACTTATTTTCCTTATTATAAACCCTAGTAAGAGAGTTTAAGGCTTTTTGGTTTATATTAGTAATTTCCTTTAATATAGTTTGTTCTTCTAAAGAAGAGGGGATTATTGTTTTTATTATTATTTCTTTAGTAAGAGGGTTAGGAGGGTTAGGAGAAGGTTTGGTTGTTATTAATGTTATTGTATTAATAGTGTTATTTCCTGTTAGGAGCTTTCTATTAAGAAAGAAGACAGAATTATCTATACTAATTAAATTAGTAAGTACCTGGTTAATTAGTCTTTATAATCCTTCTTATATATTAATCCCTTAATCTTAAAGGATATCTTAAAGTACTTATCGGACCTTAGGGGTAATCTTCTTAAATATATTAGCATTTTATCCTTTAAAGTCTTCTTAGTATATAAATAAAAATCTAGTACCTTACTAGTTACTAGATTTATACTAGTTAATATAATAGGTAAATTTATTATAAAGTTTAAAAGTTATAGCTTTTTTAGGGTTAATTTCTTTATTAGCTTTAGCCTATTTTTCTATAAAGTATTTAGAATACTTTTAGAGTTTTACAGAAAAGGAGTCTTAAATAGGTAAATTAGCTTTAGTAGTAGAAGTTAAAGCTATTTTTAGTGTTTTCTTTATAATAAATAGCAAAGAAGATACTTTAATTATAAACTAGTAGTAAATTAATAATAAGGGGTAAATTCTATAAAGAAACTTTTTAATAATTGTGGATAAGTAGTAAAAGGTAATAATAATAAAAAAAGTTGCTTTTAAGTAGCATAAATAACGGATTCTATGTAATTAAATTAATAAGTGCATTATATTAGAAGTTTGTTTCTTCTATTAATTCCTAGCTAATTTGTAGTTATAACAACCACTAATTAGTAATGGTTTTACAGAGTATGATATGCTGTAGCAATAATGCAGGGGGGTAACAAAGGTCTGATTTCTATTATAATTATAATTATCTAAAGGGAAAAGAGGGGGACAATGCAGAAGTATAGTGTTATAGCTATAGTACTGCCCTAGGTTATATAACATAGTAATCCAGCTAATTAGGGCATGTATATTATGTATATAACCCACAATTCCCAGTCACTATCATGTATCCCTTCCATCCTCCAGACAAGCGATTCCAACACCTAGGTAATAGTATATGTAATAGTTAAAAAGGAATAATATTTTTGCCTATTTTACTTATCTTTTAAATATTTCTTAAGGAGCTATAAAATACTTTAGGTTCTTATAATTTATAAGAATTATAAATAGCTAGGCTATGCTTCTTAGCTTAGCTAACTATGCCTTTCGATAGAAAATAATACTAAAGAGCTCTTTATTATAAATTATATAATTCTGCTATATAGCTATTAGTTATGCTAAGTAGTATGCTACTAGTCTTTATATTCCCTTTAAATTATATTAAGAGAGGCATTTGCTTATAGCTTTATTAAAGGAGTTAGCCTTTATTTATATTTCTAAGTTAGGATTCTATTATATAAGAATTAAAGATAAAATAAAGGTAGCTTTAAGCGCTTAAAATACCTTTTTATGTTTTAAGAACTAGTAAAACCTAGTAGCCTTTTTAATAAGGTTAGTTAAAGGGCTTATAAGGTTTAAGAAGTTATTAATAAACTTTTAATAAAAATTTATAAAGCCTAAGAAACTTTATACCTTATAAACTATTTAAGGTAACTTTTAATCTTAAATAGCTATAATCTTTTTTAGGTTAGGGCAGATAGCCTTTTTAGCTTTTATAATAAATTATAGGTACTTTACCTTTATAATTATAAATATATACTTATTAATATTTAAGTATAGCTTAGTATATTTTAGCTATTATAAAACCTTTTATACTTTTACTATATAGTCTTTCTTAGAGCCCTTAGTATAAATAAGAATATTATTTAAATAAGCTATTATAAAGTCTCTTAATTAATTCCTTAAGGTATTATTAATATATTATTAAAAAGTAATAGGTGCTCTTATTAAATTAAAAGGGTAAACCAGCTACTTAAAGAGTTTAAATTATATTTAAAATACTATTAACTACTTATTTCCTTTAGTAAGCTATAGCTTATAAAAAGCTATATAAATTTTAAGCTTAGTAAAGTATCTTACCCTAGCTAAAAAATAAAGGGACTTTTTAATTAAAAGAAGGGAGTACTTATTCTAGGCTATAACTTTATTTAATGCCTAATATTTTATATAGAATTACCAACCCCCTTTTACCTTTTTAATAAGTAAGATTAAAGCCCTAGTAAATAAAGAGCTAGCTTATATTTAACCTTTATTTATTAAATTTATAATTTGCTTTTATATCTTTAAGAGCTGCTTTTAAGGTATATTATATAAGGGAGCCTAAAGAAGTTTAGGGTTTATACTATTAGGGTTTTTCTATAGTTAAATATAATAGTCTGCAGTTCCTTTATATAATAGTAATATATTTACCTTTTCCTTATTAAATAAGTCTTTAAAATCCTAGAGCTCTTTTAGTAGGTAGTTTAAAAGCGTTTTAATTAGGTCTAGTTTAGGTATAAAAATATTAAGTATTAAGGTTATATTTTATAAGCTAGTATCTAAAAATTATATATCTTTTTCTTTTCTTACTACTACTTATTATATTATTTTAGTATATACTAAACCTAATATTATAATTATTAGAGTTACTACCTTTTTAGTAAATATTACTTATACTTAAAGGTTTCTTAAAAAACAAACTATAAGTAACTCCTAAGCTATATAAATTATAATATTATATTACTTTAACTATAGAGTTTTTAAGATATATAACTAGGTAAGATTTAGGATTATATATATTAAGACTAGAAAACTCTATTTATTTATATTAGTAGTAAACTAAGTAACCCTAGATATTATAATTAGGCCTTAATAGTAGCTATTTTAGCCTTGCTTTTTAATAAAAATAGCTATTTAAATTATTTAAAGTTAGGCTAATAAGAATATAAAAAACCCTATGCTTTATATACAAGATTTACTTATAGTAGTATAGCTATTATACTTACTATTTACATATATATTAGTAAAGGCTATTTTATTAAATAAAACTAGTAATAAAAAAGAAGTAGTATTTATTTTTTATTTTATTTATTTATATGCCTTAGCTATAATATATAGTTAGTATAATAATATCTTACTATCTTTTTCCCCTTTATTAAGCTTTATATTTAGAGGCTATCTTTTTTTAATTCTTTTTTTACTTTAGATTTAAACTAGTAATTAGTTATATTTAGTATATATATAGTTATTTTTAGAGGTTATACTAGAAGAAGCTAGTAAGACTTTATATAGTAGTTTATACTATTATAACATAGGTACTGCTTATTATCCTATTATATCTATATAGTTTCTTTAAAAACCTATATAGCATGCGTTTTTCCTCTACTTATTAATAATATAATATTTACTCTTATTATTTATATATCTCCCTCTTTATTATAAGAGAAAGCTAAAGAGGGTCTGGCCTATTTATAGCGCTATAGCTTAAATTACTCATTTAGTTTATAAGACTTAATATTTAGTATAATACTTTATAGCCTAGCCACTGCCCCTTAATAGTTAGCATAAGGAATATTATATTTTGTATAGTAATTATATATCTTTTTATTTAGAGCTATATATAATTTAAATAGTTTTATAGGGTTTACTTATTTATATTCTGCTACTAAAATAAGTTTTTATTTAAATTAAATAAAAAAATTATTAAATTTTTCCCTTAGTTGTTATTTAACCTAGTTAAGTTTAGTAATAACGTACTCCTATTAGTAAGGGTTAATAAATAATAAGTTAAGATATAATAAGAACTTTGCTATAAAAAAATAAAGGGATTTCCTAGCCTTAAAAAAGGGCATAATTTATACCTAAACCTAAGCTAATAAGTACTAATAAATAAAGCACTATTTATCTTAATTATTACTAATAAAAGCACTATTAGCTATTAGTTTATAGGCTAAAAGAGTATACTAAGCCTAGTATTTAACCCTATTTTTATTATAAGGGTTACTTATATTAAGGGGTTTTTTCTTTAGTTTTACCTTTATTAAGGCTACTTACTATCCGCCTACGCCTAAAGCGCCTGTATTAATAGTAAAAAAAGCAGCTAAAGCAGATACTATTTATAGCTGTTATTTTAGCTTAGTAATTTAATTTACTATATTTTGGTTTATTATTTCCTATGCTACTATTACGTTTTAAAGGCATATTAGCTCCTATATAGCACTAGTCTTTACTAGGTTAGCTAAAATACTAGGATAAACTATATTGATTATTATTCTATTTATTATAGGTATAGCCTTTATATTATATTTAAAGAGGTTTCTAGGCCAGATAATAAAAGAATAAATAATATATATTATAGTCTTACTAGAATATTACTGTAAAGCTAGTAACTTAAATAAGAATATTATTTATAAAGAAGAAAAAAAGGAAAAGAGCTATCTAATTCTAGTAACCCTGCCTTTATAGTTATATATATAACTAGGGCCTAAGCTGCTTATATATTGCTTATGTAAAGCCGTCTGCTCTCTGGCTGTATAGATCCGAGCTTTGAGCTCGAATCCATTACAGGCCCTAGCTATAGAACCATTAATACCGCATAACTTATTAAAGTATCTAGCCGTAAGTAATTCTTCATTTAATAGCTATTTTAGTTATTATTCTCTGGATTTAGCGTAATTATCTACCTATTTACTATTAAGGAAACATGCTATAGCCTGCTTAATACAGTATTTAACATTTTAAATAACTAGGGTGTTAGCTAGGTATTTAGTCTTTTTCTGCCTATCTTCCTTAACTATTAAAATTAAGTCCTTTATAAGGAAGATCTATTACACGACTTTGATTTATATTACATATATAAGGTCTGTCTTTATAATAAAAAATCCATTTTTATTAATTTATACCCCCTAGGCTGTAAAATCTTTAGAGTAGGTATGATAGCGTCTGTTATGATTTAAGTGCTATCTTTAGCCTAGTATTACTATATTTTAAAAGGTTTTAGTCTAGTATTACCTTCTATAGGCGACTTTATCTTTTAGTGCTAGTAGTATTTATTTAAATAACTAAAACAGTAAATTAGCTTACTAAAGTCTAGTTTATCTAATTTATTCTATGTTTTTTATATAATTATAGGAGAATCTTAACTTAAATTACTAGCAGAAATCCCTTTTATTATAAGGGTGAAAAGTAAAGTGAAATTATAAGTGGTATTATAGGGGAAATAGGGTTATGTATTTCTAGCTATAGTAATTACATAGGGTCCTACAGGATGTTAAATTTTGCTAGCCTTAAGGCATTATTAGCACTCCTGCCTTATAAGCCTTTTTTTTCTATACTTTTAATTCTAGTTAATTAAATGCTCCTTTAGATATTTATTTATTAACTTTAATATATTTATCTTTATCTTGCTTTTATTAATCTACTAGTTATTTTTAGTAGTATATTCTTTTTATCTTATAAAGTAAGCTACCTTAAGGCTTTATCCCTTAGTATAGTAGATTTTTACTTTATATAAGATAATCTGCTTAATCTTCTAGTAATTAGCTTTACTGCTTTTGTTTAAATTAATTAGTAAAGGGGGTGTTTCTTTTTTACTAAAGGGATCTTTACCTTAGTATAGTTTCCATATATATAATTAATATTACTAAATATACATTTAAGGTTAATAAAAATTTAAGTTAGTATAATAAAGAATTTACCTTTTTAAGAACCTTATATAGTCCTGCTTTTTATAGTAATTATTTTTTCTTTAGCTTTTTTAGAAGCTAGTATTCTTTATATAGTTATAAGTATACTATATCTTTAATATTAATATCCACTAGGTTATATTAAGAATTATATCTCATTTTAAATAGGGTAGTAGTAGTAGTTATCATAAGTTAAGCCTTTTTTTAATAAAGCTTATAAAGTGCTTTTAAGTTCTTTTCCCCTAGCTATAAGTCTGAAATTACTTACTTTAGGAGAAGGTTAATAAGGTTTAGTAGTTTAAGCCTATATAATAACTTATTAAGTAACTAGTTAATAGCTATAGCTACTATATTATTAAGATAATACTATAAGGCTAAAAGAATTAATACTTATAGTACTATCAGATTTATTGTAATATAATAATAAATAGCTATTATTATTATCTAATTTTTCTATTTAGTTACTTTATTTATCTGTAAGTAGTAGGCAGTTACTATTAGGAATTTAACTCCTAGCTTAGTAAATATTGCTTACTAAACCTTAAAAATGAATTTAGAGTCTTTATTATTAACTATTTACTTTAGTAGTCCTTAGTTTATAATATATAAAGCTTAAAAAAGTAGTTTTACCTATATAGATACTAAATATATTATATTTTTTAGAATTAAGAGGGTTTTCTTACTAAATAAATAGTTTATTAGGTAAAGGGAATTATACTTTAAGTATTTTTTTATAGCTTATATAGTGTTTACTAAGTCTACCTTTAGTATATTAGTAATAAAGTCTAGAGAAATTGTATAAAATAGCATTAGTTTTAACTATAAAGGTCTTATTTCTTTAGTTGCTTTATTCCTTAAAATAGAGATTTTTTAATAAGTTATATAGTATGCTATATATTCCTAGATTTACTTAGATATCTTTAGAAAACAAATACTATATAGACCTTTTATTATCCTGCTAATTCCGAAGTAGTAGTGGTTATTATGCATAGTCCTTAGCATGGTTTTAATATAATAGCTTAGAATGCACAGTTATTTAAGCCCTTTTTTATTCTTATAATAAAGTAAGCTTTTATCTATAAGGTTCTAGCTATAGAGTAGAATTTATAGTTAGTTCTATCCTTACTTTAGCTACTTCTGCTAGAAATCTTTAATACTCTTAATTATCTAATAATATTATAAGTTAAATTTATACCTTACTAATATCTCCTTCTTTAATAAGTTATTTATTATAGCTATTACTTAATAGTTTTAAAAAAAGTATATATAGGCGTTTAATTTATTATATATACTATAGTTTACTGCCTCTTAGTAGCTAATATTTATTAAAAGTTATAATAAGGTATTAAGTATAATATTAAGAACTCCTAGTATATAGGTTACTTATAATTTAAATTATAATAAATAATTCGCTACCTTAGCTAATTTTAGGTTAGCCTTATTAAGATTTATTATAGCTAAAGAGGTATATTTAATAATTCCTTTAGTAAGTATATAGTTAATTAAAATAATAACTAAATAATGGTTAGATTAAGCTATTTTTTATAGTTTCTGTATTACGTAAGCAATTATAGCTACCTTTGCCTTAGTTAATTTATACTACTTCTTAGCTATAAATATTAAATAAAAAAAGAAAAGAATTAGGTAAAGTTTTATAACCATAATATCCTTACTAAGTATGCTTTTTTTATTTTACTCCTTATATAATTAAAAAGTATATAAACTAAAACCTTTTTTATAAGTATTAATCTTAAAAAATAATAGTTACTTTAAATTATAGTATTATAATAGTATTTTCTTATAAAGTATAGTTTTTAGTACTTTAAAGGCTGCTTTTTTATTTTTTCTAAGAATAAAGGATTTTTCTTATGCCTTTCTTTTATATACCTGCTTTAAAGCTCCTACTAGTAACTTATTATATTTATAAAGTTTATATATAAGTGCTATCTTTTAGGTCTATAATAATTAGATTTATAAGTTAAACTAAGGGATTCTTACTCTTAGGAATCCTATTATACTAATAAAGGTTTCTAAGGTTAATAAGTTATAAGGAATTTTTATTTATTAGAATGACTTAATCCTGTTATTCATATTAATAATTCTATTAGTATTAACTATAAAGCTAAGAAGTTAGATTAAATAATATCTAATAAAGGACTTAGTTATTATAATATATACCTTGTTTTTCTTTAGGACTTTTAAAACTATCTTAAGATGTTTAAGATAATCCTTAAGGTTGTTAGAAAAGATAATAATATTATTAATATAAATACAAATAAAACTTTAGTATAGTTAAAAAATGCGATTTATAAATTGTTATACAAAAGCCAGCGAGTTCTTATACCCTATTAATATAACTTATAATGCTTTTAGCCCTCTTTTAATGATTATTACTATATAATTCTAGTATTTCTCTTATATTAAAAGCTAGTGGAAAAAACCTATTATATTAAAAATTAATTTCTACTCCTTACTATAAGTATCTTATATAATATTACCTTAGTCTAATAATAAATATATTCCTAGTATAGTAATATTATTAATAGGTCTAGTATTTATAATAACTTAACCTTTCTTCATCTTCTTTATATCTCTTTAAATAATAAAACCAGGGTAGGCTATAAGTACTAGCTTTATTAACTAAAATATCCTGCCTACTAGGTATATAGTATTATAAACTTTAGTAAATTTCTCCTGGTTTTTATACCTAAGAGGGTACTTTCTTACTAGCTTAACCTAGTTCTACTAGCTATTAATAATGTTGACTCTTATTATATCTTCTTTTAGTATTAGTATTACTCCTTTATTATAATAAATATTATACTTATTAGTTAAATTCTATAACTTAGTAGCTACTTTTAGATTAATATTACTAATTTATACTTTAAACTTATTTTTAATAAAAGGTATGTCCTTTAAGTAAGATATTTTATATAATAAAATACCTTTATTAATAACATTAGGATCTAGATTATTATTAAATTTTTTTAGACTTTCTTTTATCTTTTTTATCTTAATATCTTTACTAAAAAATGCTATATACTAGTAAATATTTAGAATATCGAAATTTAAATTAAGGCTTATTGTTACGGGATAATCCGCAATGTCGGATCCCCACCTATATAGGACGGATTCATTATACAGCTAGTAAGACTTAAAAGAATAATAATAATCTTATAAAATGCACTTAACTATATAACTTAATAACAATATATATAGGTGTATTTAATAACTAATTTATAATAATATTAATAACAGCTTTATAGTTACTTCTAACTAACTATATAATAATACTACTATATAATAATTAGTAGTAATTACTTATATTCTTTATATAAGGTTTTAACTAAAAATTAAGGACTTACTGCTTTTAGTTAGTAAGATATATTAAGTTAAATTACTAAATGACTAGGTTCTAACTAGTACGGCTATAATAGTTAAAGAGTTAGGGTTATTATTATTAATAAGTAAGGTAGTATACTAAAATATCAGATTTACTACTTATAGTAAGGCTATAAGCTAAAAGGTAAGAAGAATTTAATAGAACTTATATTTAAATTAATAAGTTAGCGCTAGAAATTAAATAACTATTAACTATATACTATAACTGTTGGAATCGCTCGTCTTAAGGATGGAAGGGATACACGATAGTAACCGGGAATTGTAGGTTATATGCACGATGCACATGCCCTAATTAGCTGGATTACTATGTCATATGACCTAGGGCAGTACTATGGCCACAACACTATACTTCTGCATTATCCCCCTTTTTTCCCTTTAGATAATTATAAGAATATAGACATTAGACCTTTGTTACCCCCCTGTTATTACTATAGTAATTATACCCTATAAAACCAGTACTAATTAGTGGTTATTATAACCACAGATTGGCCAGGAATTAACAGAAGAGACGAACTTCTGATATAATGCACTTATTTACTTAATTGCGCAGAATCCGTTGTTTGTGCTACCTAAAAGCAACTTTTTCTATTATTGTTAACTTTTACTACTTATCTATAATTATTAAGAAAGTTTCTTTGTAGAATTTACCCCTTATTATTAACTTACTACTAGTCTATAATTAAAGTATCTTCTTCGCTGTTTATTATAGAGAAAACACTAAAAATGGCTTTAACTTCCACTACTAGAGCTGATTAACCCATTTAAGACTCCCTTCTTATAAAACTTTAAAAGTATTCTAACTACTTTACAGAGAAATAAGCTAAAGCTAATAAACAAATTAACCCTAAAAAAGCTATAACTTCCGAACTCTATAATAAATTTACTTACTATATCGACTAGTATAAATCTAGTAACTAGTAAGGTACTAGGTTTCTATTTACATACTAAAAAGACTTTAAAGAATAGAATGCCGACATTTTTAAGAAGATTACCCCTAAGGTCCGATAAGTACTTTAAGATATTCTTTAAGATTAAGGAATTAATACGCAAGAAGGATCGCGAAGACTAATTAACCATATACTTACTAATTTAGTTAGTATAGATAATTCTATCTTCTTTCCTAATAGAAAGCTCCTAATAGGAAACAACACCATTAACACGTTAACGTTAATAATAACCTCACCTCCCCCTAACCCTCCTAACCCTCTTACTAAAGAAACAATAATAAAAATAACAATCCCCTCTCCCCTAAAACAACAAACTATATTAAAGGAAATCACTAATATAGACTAAAAAGCCTTAAACTCTCTTACTAGGGTTTATAATAAGGAAAACAAGTATTCTAGAGCACTTTTTAACTTTATATATCCTAAAGTCCTAATCTTTAAGGATATCTGCATAGTATAAGGAATTTCGCCTAAGTTATACCTGTTTACACTATTAATAATGCTTACAGGCAATGCCTATAAGTATTACCTTAAGAAATTTAGCGGAAGACTTATTTTATTTAATATAATAACTAAGCAAATAAAGGAAAACTTTAAGACTAAAGAAAATCAAAAATTCTACTAAACATAATTTTAAGAGATAAAGTTTCATCGCGTTACAGCTGAAAATCCGATGAAGACTAAACTTAAATGTTTAGAATTAATAATTTAATAGCTCTTAGACCTATTTAATGGTCTTTACCCCCCCTCTAAGAAATATATAATCCTTAGGCGCTAACTAGAAATATCTGTTCAAGATAGCCCTAAATTCAACCAGATAACCTATATCCGAACTAATACCTATAAAGGCGTAGTTAGTAATATTCGCCGCTACCTTATAACAAAAGATATAATAAAACCTGTTTCAAAATCATCTACAAGCTAATGGATTGCAAGAGAAAGCAAGTATTAACCTTAAAACACTACCCTGAGCACTAACATGGTCTTGTTTACTAACTAACGATATTTACGAGCTTCCTAACCCTAAAATAAAGCTGGATTTAAGAAATGCTTTATTTATTATAAAGAAGGATATTAGTTAACTAACTATCCTATCTCTAAACAAAAGAAAGCAAAAGAAACTTAGTAGAGTAACTAAAGGCATAAATCCCCTCCTTTTAAACGCTAATTTCATGCATTCTTACAAGCATTTAAAGGTAAAGACAAAGAGTTATTACCCCTGGACAGCAGGGATAAGGATAAACATAAAAAAGCTACCTAGAACGTAGTATTTATTGCCTCTAAAGAAGAAAAAGTATAAAGCAATAGGGAAGCACAAGAAACCCTTACGTTTATAACTTTCTTTACACAAGCACCTAATCCCCCTCTCTTTTCTGCCTTAACCGTGAATTTGCTATAAGATAATGCCTTTAAACATGCGTTATTTATTAAAGACCCTTACCACTGCAATACTAATAAAACCACACAAAAGCAGGTATTTCTTATGGATTTACAATATACCATAGAAACGTTTCATAGTATCCTTCTAGATACTAAAGCAGCCGGAATTTTAACTACTAGCTAAGGTTAAGTTAAAGCCTTAATACGCCTTATAACAGACCTTATAATTAAGCCTTCTTTTAACCAGAGAACCATTAACTTTAGTGCCAGAAGTGTGACCTTAAATGGCATTTTAAAGCTTCCTACGATCTTTAGTATGATTTCTTTTTATGTTCTTAATAGTGCTATGCCTTTCCTATATTTTATTACGAATATAAATAGAATGGGTGTTAAGCTTAATAATCTTAAGAACCTCCTTATCTAAGGAGAAAAGAAAGTACTTATTATTAGAAAATAAAAACATCCTTAGTAGATAATTAGTTCTTAAGAACCTGCCGTCTTTATGCTCTTAAAAGATGAAATTCGCTAACTTTATTGTTAATTTAGCTACCCTTTAATCAACCAACTATACAACCTTCTCGCTAAGGCCGGTGAAGATTTTAATAAAGCTAACATAGGAAAAATCACACATGCCTGTTACTAATGTCAGATAAACGCCAAGGCTCTGAGTAGATTTAAGTTTACTCTTAAAGATAATCTTAAATTTAACTATAAGGTCCTTATTAATATTATATAAATTAATAAAAAGCCTGTCCTTTATGTTATTAACTTAGCAACTTTATTTTAAGCTGCTTGCTTTCTTAGACCCTAATAACAGAAAGCTTAAGATATTTAAAACGACCTTAAGGAATGTTAGATTAATATATATCTTAGTCCCCTAGACTGGATAGTCTATAATGCTAAAAGAAACTTCGCTTTTAGCGAATTCAGGCATTTGGCTTAACTATTATTAATTAACATTGATAAAGTCCCTATTAAAGCATATAATAGCATTGGAAAACTTAAGCAATATCACGCCCCTCTTTAAAGAGCATATAATATTATTAAGACTAAAGCTTATAGTCTTCTCTTAAAAAAGCAGATGCTTTAAATAGCTATTAAAGCAGTTAATAACTCCGCCAGCCTAAATGGCCTTATCCCGACCCTTTTAGTCTTTAGAATATATCTAAGGATAATAAATAATTCTCCCCTAAGCCTTAAAGTTACTTAGAGAGCTAAGATGCTTTAAAAAGCAATAGATAAAGCAAGGCGAAGCCTTATAAGGCATTAAGTTAACAATGCCCTTAACACTTAAAATAGCCTAATAACCCTGCTAATACATAATCTCCCCTTAAACTCTAATGTATAAGTTTATTATAAGAAAGGTAGATGGACTAGCCTATATAAGCTTCTTTAATAGAAGGAGAGACTTATATTATTAAGATGCCTTATAGCTCTATGAAGTTTTAATTTACGGTTATTAAGCTATATATCACTTTACCAGAAGCAGAGACTTCTTATGAGGATAACTAAGCTTAAAATAAGAAAGCTATGGGAATAGCTTTAACCTCTTAAAAAGGGCAAGGCCTATGCCTAAACAACCCAGACTAGGAAAACGCCGAGATTAACGAGATTATTTACGAGACTCCCCCCGACGAAATTGTTCATAAGACTTCCCCTAACGAAATTATCCATAAGACTCCCCCTAATAACCCTATAAATCTAATATAAAGAGGCCGTGGAAGACCTTGGAAATACCCTTAACTAGAAGCTTTTCTTATAAAGAAAGAAAAGGCAGATTTTTAACTTATAATTAACCTCTGTATATAAGGAAAGATAACCATGCCTGGAGAACCATTTAAACTCTCTAACAAGGCCGAGATTAACGCTCTACTAGCGAGAAATATGTTTGAATTTGTTTAATTTAACCCTTAAAAGCATAGAAATAAAAGACTCTTTAGTTTATAAATAATATATAAGATTAAGAGCAAAGTAACTAATTCCTTATATAAAAAATCGTAATGTGTTATTTAAGGCCATAGTAACCATAGGAAAGAGGTTATCCTTACGCAGTCCCTAATAATTTAAAGAGCTAGCCAGAGGCTTATCATCGCTCTTGCTTTATTACTAAAAAGAGAAGGCATTACGGCTTAGTTAAGGGATATTACCTAAGCATACATGTAATTACAGACAAAGCTTAATTGCATAATTCTTGCAAAGCTTCCAGTACAAATTGCACACCTTTACCCGCTAGATGTCATTATAGTCATAATAAAGCCGCTATATGGAATAGCAGAAGCAGGCATGCATTAGTAGTTAATGTATTTTAATTATTATTGCTAAAAACTCCAGATAATTACTTCTACCTACAACCTATGTTTACTTATTTCTTTAAAGGAAAGCTTTTGTTTTAGACTTATTAGAATGCAGACTAATAACACGTTAGGCCTTAGTAATACTAAATTCTTTAATTATAAAGAAGTTAAATTAAAAAATGCCGGATTTCTTACAAAGCTAAAGTAATGCCTAAAGAAATCAATACTGTTAATGTTTAATAGTTGTATTTTAAGCAAAGCTAATAATAATATCTTCTTCCTATAATAAAAGGCATAAGGAAAGAAGTTGTCAGAAGTTAACTAGGATAATTAAGCTTAATATGTTAAGCAGAGGGCTTGAGGTGTATATATTGCTCTTATCTGCTAACCTGAAACCTTTTATGATCTTTCTATTACTGCCTAAAGTTAATAACCAGAACCTAACAATATAACAAAGCTTAATAAGAGGCTTAAGTAGCAAATTAACAATCAGACTTATGGACTTTGCTATATGCCTCTCTTACTAGAAAATGCCTCCCTTTATGTTTTTGTTAATAGCTTCTTTACTAATAATAAAGACCTTAGCTTGTAAATCGGCTATATGATTATTCTTAGGAATAAGGAAAGGAACGTTAATACCTCTAAATTCACGCTTATAGGCAACATTGTAACCTACAGCTTTACGAAATCTAAAAGAGTTACAAGGAGCGCCTTAGCATTAAAGCTATATAGAATGGTCTAAGGAGTTAATATTGCTTACATAATGAGTACAACTTTAAGGATTATTACTAATTAATTAAATAAGCTAAACATCCTAATTATAATATGCACTAACTCTTTTTTATTATATAAGTGTATTATTAAGTTAGGCACTATAAAGGAGAAAAGGCTTATAATTAATATTATAGTACTATAACAGTTATATAAGCAAAGGGAAATCGCGGAAATCCAATGGATAAATAGCTATGATAACCTTACTAATGTAATAACAAAGGCTTCCCTAAATAGAAGCCTTAAGACCTTTATAACTAAGAATGAGGCTTGGATTTAAGTAGAAGGTTAGGTAAAGAGACCGGTATTAAGCATTAAAGCTAAAGCTGCTTAAGCGCGTAATAAAGAGTTTAAATTTAATAAATCTAAATGCAATTAATTAAGGGACTTTAAGAATGCTCTAGACTAGGGAAAAGTTATTTATTTAGTGTTTTAAAGCGATTCCTCTTTTATAATAAAGAGAGAGTTTATAAGTATTAAAATCACTCGTCTTAAGGATGGAAGGGATACATAATAATAACCAGGAATTATAGGTCATATGCATAATGCACGTGCCCTAATTAGCTGGATTACTATGTTATGTAACCTAGGGCAGTACTGTGGCCATAACACCATACTTCTGCATCGTCCCCCTCTTTTCCCTTTAGATAATTATAAGAATATAGACATTAGACCTTTGTTACCCCCCCGTTATTGCTGTAGCAATCACACCCTGTGAAACCAGCAATAACTATTACTAAGGAAGAGCTTTACTATATTTATAATCTTTATAAATACCTTAAGTAGAATCCTAACCCTCTTAATCCTAAAGAAAAACTAGTAACTACTAATAATAAGATTAAGGACCTTTTCTGCTTAAAAAGTTATAAATTCTATAAAGAAAAGCTTTACTAAACCTTAGAATTATTATAACTAGTTAATCTAGTCCCTATATATTACTTATACTTTAGGGAAGAACTAATTCTAATATAATAAACACTAAAAAAGGCTAAGAAGGAAGGGCTTCTTAAACTATTAGTAACTAAACCTAAGGTAATATTATTAAGAATTAAAACCACCTTACTTAAGACTATACCTCTTATAAAACCAGAGATTTTAACTGCTATAATACCTTTTAAAGAGCTAGAAACCTTGCTTATTATTATACCTATTAAAAAAGCAGAGGCTTCTTAACTTATAAAGCTATTAAGCATTAAAAATACCCTTTTAACTATAGTTTCTAGTCTTAATCTAAATAATAACCCTAAGGAGACCTTAAAAGGCAATAAAACATAAGAAACAGCTTTATTTAGTAAGAGATAATAGAAATAACTAGCTATTATTATATAACTAATATTACTATTAAAGCAGACTTTAGTATTAAGTAAAGAATCCTTAAAAAGCAATAAGTTAGTCTACTATAAGTCTTTTACCTACCTAGACTTTTAGGATAATAAAAACTATAAAAAAATAGAAAACCTTATTATATTAATATATATAAGAGGGTTTACCATGCCTAAAGATTTAACTAACCTAGATAAGATAATAAATAAGATTATATAAGGGCTAGAAGGTCCTTTAATAATAAAGAATCCTATTATACTTAAAAAAGAGAAAGAGTAGTTAGCTAAAATGTTATAATCTCTTAAGGACCTATAACCCCTTAAAACTAAAAAAAAGAAATAAATACTCTAGAAATTAATAAATACTAAAAAACCATTTAATATTACAATAAGGTATAAGCTAGAACCTAAAACTAAGAATATTATTAGTAAAACCTTAGCTTATAAAATCCTATAAAGTATTAAGAGAGTAGCTAAAATATAAGAAAAAATATATAAAGTAATAAGGGTAATACAGAAGTTATAAAAATAAATTAAAAAAAACCTTACTTATCTTATAAAAACTAACTTCTAAAAATAAATAATAAAAACCTAAGATAATATCTTAAAACTCTAGTTAGCCTTATATTATAAATAAAGGAATTAAACTAAATTTTAATAGTCTTTATAAACTAAATATAAGCAGGTTACAACCAGGGTGCTCCGAAGCACACAATAGAGTACATGATTAAGGTCATGTACTAGAATACACAAAAGAAAAGCAATCTAGTATATCTAGCATTAGGGCATGGCATTAGCCCTAAGGTAATAGCTATCTAGAAACCAGGAGGTTATAACAGTATACTGCTAAATCTATCTTAAGGGCACTATATATTAGTAATATATAGCAGAAGAATAGTAATTTATATATATTAAAAGGTTAAGACAGGACTTTAAACTATAAGAAGGGGGGAGAATTAGTATAGTATTAAGCTATATAAAGTAAAGGTATATAATATCTATTCCCTAGCTTATAAAAGGAAGTATTAAATACCTTTATAATACTTTACTAATACCTAGATAAAGGGCTAGAGTGTGTTTATAGGGGACTTTAACTAATACTACCCCTTATAGGATAGATTTAGCTAAATCTCTTAGGGGTATAATAAAATATTAGAATTTATAATAAGGTAGTAACTTAGCCTAGCTATGCTGTTTAGGGAAGTAATAAGGAAAGAATATAGTAGCAGGGATAGTACTATTAACTATACATAAACTACTTATAACATTAGTTTTAAATTTATTAGGCTAGTAGAAATTGCTAGATCTAACTATATACCTTAGCTTATTAGTATTAGGATAAGCAAGGAATTAAGTAATAGCCTAGGGTTAGTCTGGGGTTAGAGAATAGCAGATAAGAACCTTATTATAGTAAAGGCTTTAAACAGGCTTAAAAAGAAGGGGTTAAAGCTCCTGCTATATAACTAGTAGGAAATTAATAACTATATATAATAGCTTACCTAATAGCTTATAGAGATAGCTAATATAGTAGCACTTAAATAACCTTAAGAGCATAGTAAACTATAGCCTTAGTAGAATAAAAGGGTAAAGAATATAATAGTAAAGGTAAGATATGCTAATAAGTAGTGGTAGTAATAATAGACATAGGAATTATAGCAGGCCTTAATAGAAGCTATAGAAAAACAGGATTATATTATCTTAAAGGAAAAGAGAAGTAGTTAATAATAGGCAGTTAGTAAGTTATCTAAGTCTAAAGAGAGTCTTTAGACCCTATAGCACTAGGCCTAGCTATAAAGTGGACTTCCTTCTAAGATATAATAGGTTTTACTACTAGCTTAGCTAGAAGATAATAGCAGGGAGGAGATAGTAGAGGTTATATATAAGGGTAAGGCAAAGGCATTTATAAAGAGGTTCTTTTCTTTATCCGCGGCTAGGGCTTTAGGTTTAGAGATAAAGGCAGAAATAAAATACTATAGTAATAATTAAGTGGTTCCTGTGTTTATAGAGGAGGAAATTAAAGAAGTTATAAAGAATATAGTAAGTTAAAAAGCCTTAGGGCCAGACAAGCTGCTAACGGGTTTTCTTAAGCTATATAGAGCAGCTTTAATATTATATTTAACATGCCTTGTGAATGCATGCTATGGTTTAGAATACTATCCGGCCTTCTTCTAGTAAGTAAAGGTAGTAGTTCTATACAAACCTAGGAAAACCCCTAAGGAGTTAAGCAGACCAGGGGGGTAGAGGCTGATATTACTATTAAACATAATAGGAAAAGTAATTAAGGGAGCTATTATAAGGAGGATTACTACTATAGTAAAGGAAGGCTATATACTGCTAGATATATAAATAAGTAACAGGGCTGGTAGGTTAATAGAGATAGTACTAAGTATACTAAAAGAGGTTATAAGAATAACATGGTATTACTAGGGGATAGTATTATTACTATAGCTAGATATTACTAGGGCGTTTAATACTATTAGCTATAAATAATTAATCTGCACTATAAAGGAGTTAGGACTACTAGGGTAAATGGCTAAATAGGCACAGGGCTTTATATTAAAAAGAAGAGTATAATTAGCGTTTAATAGACGTATTACTAAGGAAATCCAAGTTACTACAGGGGTTTTGCAAGGGTTGCTAGCGTTCCCTATTCTCTTTCTGCTTTATATTATACTACTATATTAAAGACTAGTAGTAGCGGAATTAACATTAATATTAGGGTTCTTAGATAATATAAATATTATAGTATATAGAAAAACAGCAGATAAGACTAAAATATAACTAGAAAGAGCTTAAAGAATATATAAAAAGTGGTTAAAGGAGTATAGGCTAAGGTTTAATCTAGAGAAGAGCAAGCTAATATACTTTATAAGGAAGAGGCAGGCAATTATAATAACAATCTAACTTAGAAGAATAATAATATAACTGATATAATTAGCGTGATTCCTAGGGGTTTAGATTTACTAGAAGCTTTATTAGTTAACCTATATAAAGAAGGTAAATGCTAAATTATTATAGCAGAAGTTAGCACTTATAGCGCTAGCTGTGTTTATATAGGAATGCTAACTAAAGTATGCGAGATCCCTTTATATATAGGTAATAAGAAGCATAATAGCCTATAGAGCTAGAATATACTATACCTATAGTAAGTTAAAAGGGGTAATATAGGGGGTAGTAAAGGCATTTATAAGGGAACAGAATAAATGCTTAAGGCAGGTTATAGGGGCATATAAGGTAATACTAGTAACACTCTTAGAGATAAAAGCAGCAGTACTGCTAGTAGATCTATACCTTAATTACATTAAGTAATAATTTTACTAAAGACTTAAGGATAGTAGCATAGGCAAGAAAATATAATAGGCATGTAATTTAATAGTATTATAGCTATAATGCCATAGAAGAGGCCGCTGACGTAATTACTATAAGGCGTTTTCTGATGCCCCCCCCCCCCTCCCTAGCAGCCTTATAGCTAGACAGGAATTAAAGAGAAAGTGGGAAAAACAGTGGATATAGCAAAGGCATAAGGCTTAGGTGAGAAGAGAATGGGTAAAAGCAATAGTAGCAGATAAGGAACCTAACTTTAAGAGTATAAAAAAGATAATAAGGCTTTATAATAGCCTACTAAAGCATAAATCTGCAGCCTTAGTATAGCTTTAAACGGAAAAGATAGGGCTAAATGCCTTCCTTTATAAGAGACAGATGCCTAAGGTAATATTACTAATATATTAATGCTAGGGAGGAGATAAGAATATTTACTACATTATCCTATTATACCTAGAATATAACTATTTAAGGCTGATTCTAGTAGTGCCTATAATAAGAGACCTGCGGGAACTTAGGGCAGCGCTTAATAATAAAAAGCTAGCACTAAATATTATAAAGTGGGTGCTCTTAACTAGGCGACTTTAGTAGTATAGGTTAGTAGAGGAGCTTTGTAAGGCATAGCAGATATGTAATGCTAAGGCTAAGAAAGGGACTAAAGGTAATGGAAATAATAGAATAGAGGAGGAAGAGCTGGATTAGAAGGGGAGGTGCTTATAGGGGGTTTTTACTAATATACTAACCTTTTATATAAAGCACAACTATACTTCTGTTATTATCTGTAGTTCCGGGGGAACTGGTAGATATCTTATACTAATGGTTGAAAATAATAAAGACTTTATATTAAAGGCTTAGCAGGAGCTATATAGAAAAATATGGGTTTTCTCCCCTATC
>AFQZ01000864.1:0-22643 GCA_000222935.2 Aciculosporium take MAFF-241224 | reverse complement strand
GAGCGTTCCCAACACTAATAAAATTAAAATTAAAGAAAAAGAGAATAGCTAGTAGGTTATATATTTTGCCTAATTTAGGGAATATTAAAGATAATTTAAGAGTTAGGAGCTAATACTATAAACCTAGTTAGGGTGCAGATAATAGATAAACTAAAGAAGGGTAATAACCAGGATAAGGATAACCTAAATAATTTAGAGATAATAGTAGGTTTTAATTTAGGTAAACTAGAAGAGGGTAGTAACTAAAATAGGAATAACCTAGATAATTTAAATATAATAATAAGCTCTAATTTAGAGGTTTTAAGTTCTCTCTTACTAAGCTTTAATTTATTTTAGGATAAATAGCTTTAGGATTTATAAAACTAAGGGGTTACTAAGGATAGTTTATACTAAATCTAACTAAAAGTAGTACTAGTAATAAAGTAAAAGTTTCTTGTATTTATAGAAACCTGGTTATAAATAGTAAACTATACTTTAAATATATAAGAAGCACTATAATTTTAGGGATAGCTTTAAGTACCTTAGTATAAGCCTCTTGTTACGGGATAATCCGTGATGTCGGATCCCTACCTATATAGGACGGATTCGTTATGTAGCTAGTAAGACTTAATAATAACAACAACTTACACAAAATGCACTTAACTATATAACTTAATAGTAGTATATATAGGTGCGTTTGATAACCCTTTTATAATAATATTAATAATAGCTTTATAGTTACTTCTAACTAACTACGTAATAATACCACTATATAATAACTAGTAGCAATTGCTTATGTTCTTTATATAAGGTTTTAACTAAAAATTAAGGACTTGCTGCTTTTAGTTAGTAAGACATATTAAGTTAAATTACTAGATTGCTAGGTTCTAACTAGCAAGGCTATAATAGCTAAAGAGTTAGGGTTGCTATTATTAATAAGCAAGGCAGTATGCTAAAACGTTAGATTTACTACCTATGGCAAGGCTATAAGCTAAGAGATAAGAAGGATTTAATAAAACTTATGTTTAAATTAATAAGTTAACACCAGGAATAAAACAACTACTAACCGTGCACTATAACTATTACTAAGAGAGAGCTTTACCATATTTATAAGCTTTATAAATACCTTAAGCAAAATCCTAACCCTCTTAGTCCTAGAGGAAGACTAATAACTACTAATAATAAGGTTAAGAACCTTTCCTACCTAGGAAGTTATAAATTCCGTAAAGGAAAGCTTTACTAGACCTTAGAACTGCTATAACCAGTTAACCTAGTTCTTATACATTACTTATACTTTAGGGAAGAACTAATTCTAGCATAATAAATACTAAAAAAGGCTAAGAAGAAAGGGCTTCTTAAACTATTAGCAATTAAACCTAAAATAACATTATTAAGGATTAAAACCACCCTACCTAGGACTATACCTCTTATAGAACTAGAGACTTTAACCGGTATAATACCTCTTAAAGAGCCAGAAACCTTGCTTATTATTACACCCGTTAAAAAACCAAAGGCTTCTTAACTTATAAAACTATTAAGCATTAGGGACACTCTTCTAACTATAGTTTTAAGTCCTAATTTAGATAATAACCCTAAGAAAACCTTAGGAGGCAATAAAACACAAGAAACAGCTTTATCTAGCAAGAGATAATAAAAACAACCAGCTATTATTATATAACTCACGTTACTACTAAAGCAAAATCCAGTATCTAGTAAAGAATCTATAGGAAGTAATAAGTTAGTTTACTATAAGTCTTTTACCTACCTAGACTTCTAGAACAATAGAGACTACAGAGAAACAGAGAACCTTACTATATTAATATACGCAGGAGTATTTATAATACCTAAAGATTTAACTAACCTAAATAAAATAATAAATAAAACCATGCAAGGGGTAGAAGGTCCTCTAATAACAGAGAATCCTATTATACCTAAAAAAAAGGAAGCGTGGTTAGCTAGAAAGTTATAATCTCTTAAGGACCTATAACCTCTTAAAACTAGTAAGGGAAGATAAGTACACTAGAATTTAATAAATACTAAGGAACCGTTTAATATTATAATAAGGCATAAGCTAGAACCTAAAACTAAGAACACTATTAGTAAAACCTTAGCTTATAAAATCCTATAAAGTATTAAGAAAGCAGCTAAAATATAGGAAAAAGTATATAAAGTAATAAGGGTAATGCAAAAGTTATAAAGATAAATTAAAGAAAACCTTGCTTATTCTATAAAAACCGACTTCTAATAATAGATAATAAAAACCTAAGATAACATCTTAAACATGCTAGTTAGCCTTACTTTATAAATACAAAAGTTAAACTAAATTATAACAGCCTCTATAGACTAGATATAAGCAGGTCGCCAGGACTAGTAGTTAAATATAGTGCTAATTACACAGGAACCGTTCAAACTAATAATAACAGGAGCTAATATAACTTAGTAACTAAACCCTTAGCAGACCAGACCTATCTTACTAAAGCAAATTAGCTAAAACTCTAGTTAGTAAAGGGGTAAAATAACAGGCATAATACCTAAGCTAATAAGGTCCTAAGACTACCTAATTAAAATAAGCAACTTAAGAGAAGTAATAGGGTTTATATAAGGTTACGCTAGTACTAGCAAACCATACTAATTAGAAGTAATAAACCTCTTACTATATAATTAGAATTCACTTAAATTACAATAGGAGTTTAGATATATAAGTTATTATAATAATATTAGAACCTCTTTTAACCCACTTTATGCAGTTTTAACTTACACTTAATGGTTTCCCCTTATAAAAAGATATAAGTCTTTATAATAAGCAGGATTTTTATAGTATTAACTAACTACTAAATAAGGAGGCACTTTATTAAATCCTTAGGTAATAATGTTAGTACCCTAATAAGGTTTTCCCCCTAGGAATATATAAACCTTTAGTCTACTAAATATTAAATAAGAAGGCGCTCCTCTAAATCCTTAAGTAATAATATTAGGACCTTAGTAAAGTTTTCTATTAAGGGATATATAAAATTATACCCTACTAATAATAAAATACTAGTAGTAAGGATAAGACTCTAGTAAGTATAGAGATTATAAACAGAAAAAGATATACTATACTAGCGCTTAATAATACTAATACTCCCAGACACTACTATATCTACCTATATAATAAGGTAATAAGTATATAAAAGGACCTTCTAAAAACAGTAATATAGAATAATATATAAATCCACCTCTAACTTTCCTATAATAGGAAAGCAGATATAGCTATAAAGCGGATAGTTATAGCAATAAAGCAGGTGGTTATAAAGATAGTTATTGCTATGCTAAAGAGCCTTATAATAACTAGCTAAGTTAAACACTAGAATACTAGAAATATAATACCTTTTAACTAGGATAAGATTCCGAGCCTAAAAGGGTACTTAAAGAGAAAGGGTTAGTAAGTTTAACCTAAAAGATCTAAGACATTAGACTTTTAGACTTAAAACCAGATATAGTAAACATAGGTAATAAATTTATTTTTTATAAAGGAAAAACCACTATCTTTTTAGATCCTAAGCTTTAGATTTAGGTAGTAAAAAAGCACCTATTTAAAGCACTACTAAACTAAAAGGAGGTGTTACTTTATAATATCTAGTAACTATTCTAAGTAGAAGTAATAACCTAGTACTAATAACACTTAAATAAATCTAAAAAGAAACGGATTTTTACTAGTATTAATAGTGTTATTAAGGTAGTATAAAAGGAATTTTATATAAGAATAAAAAATATATTAATAAAGCTTAAGCAGGCTAAGTATACTTAAGAAAATATTATAAATAGTATCTTTATTTAGGACTTTATAACTTAAATCTTTTAGTATACTAAAGTAAACAAAAAGACAATAAATTTATAGCTTTTAGTATGCTTTAGGATAAAATTATATCTTAAGCTAAAAAAGCTATACCTAGATCTAACTAAAGGTATAAAGCATAATAAATACCTTAATATAGTAAACAAAAAATGCTGCAATTTATATTAAGAAATAAAGGAGTAATAGAAGTCCTATTACTAGGAAAAGACTAAAGAAATAGTAAAAGCCTACCTTTATAATAATAAATCCTTAAACTTAAATAAATCTAAGGGTAAAAAAGTAAAGGCCTACTAGAATTACTATTATAAGGACTATAACTAAAGGAGAGAAAAATATTTCTAATAAAATAACTTTTAATAATAATATCCCTACTATATATACATTAAAAAGAGATTAAGTAGTTTAAGGGATTATAATTAAAGAGACTAAAGAAGGCTACTAGTCCTATATTAGGAATAGGTTTATTAAAATAAACCATAACAGGACTAAAATTAACCTTAAAGGTCCTAGTAGTATAATAATAATAAACTATGCTAATTAAAAGTTCGAAAAGAAAACCTTATAAAGAAGAAAGCAGACTCTTAGATTAAGGAAGGCAGGGCCTATAGCTAAGAAGACAAATCTTAAGGAGATAATAAAGGAAAAGAGAAATCCTTAGAGAAAGAAGATTAGGAAGGGAATTAATTTAAAGAGCAATAAAACCCTTACTAAAGCGATTAATTCTACCTAAGACAATTTAGGCAATAAAAGCGTCTAAACCAGAAACCCTATAAAGTTATAGTTCTAAATAATAATTCTAATACTAAAGAGCAAGAGTAGCATTTAGCAGACTCTAAATACTATTTAGCTAGAAAAGAAAGTCTATTAGATAATAATAAATATAATAAGTCTAACTTTGTAAATATGTACTTTATTATAAAAGGTAGTAAAACACACCTAACGTTCAACTATAACTCTAATAAAGGGGAGGTTAAATCTAATTTCATTAGCGCTTTCTATATAGTAGAGAAGGGAGACTTAGACTAGAAGAATCCTACCATATTAACTATAAAGACTAGTAAAACAGAGGCTTATAATAGAAGAAGGCAGAAAGAACCTAAGGAAGAGAAGGAAATTATTAAAGCTTTTATAACTAGAGTTAATATTACACAAGATATAGTAACTTAGAGTTTAAATAAGCTAATTTTAACAGAAAGTCTGCAAAAAGACTAGGTAATTAAGGCAGTATCCAGACCATAATAGATTGACATTAAGGGAAGAAAGCAAATAAATACCTTCCTTAAAATGCTAATTTAATTCTATAATAAAGAACCTAACTATATAATCTATATAGACACCAGAACATTATTAATTTTAGCCAACAAATAGTAGCTCTAATAATATAAAATAAATATAAAGTAGGAGAAATAAGATCTAAAACCAGTAATAGGAGTAGCTTTAGCCTTTATTATTATAAAAAGGGCTACTTTTAACTTCTATATTCTAGGAATTATAAGAGGAAAAAACATCCAAGGTTATTTTACAGTAACTGCAAATATTATGCTAAATCTAGGACTAAAATTATTAATTAACATAAGTTTTCTCTATAGCTTTAAAGTAAAAATTAATTTTATTAATCCAAGGTTAGTTTTTAGGTTAGTATATAATATAATAGTACTAGAATGGATGTTTTAAGACGCTTGCTACATGCTAGCTTAACAGGTAATAGCAGCACATAATGTTATAATTTTACTAAACTTGATATATTAAGTACTAGTAATATAAAAGGATTTCCCTAGTAAAGAGAAAACAAGTGTTTATTACGTTATATTATTTAATTCTATCTTCCTAGATAACATTCTTAACCAGAGAGATAAGAAAAGGATGCTAGTAGTAAATAACTCTAATAGGGCCATATAGATTAAGTAAAATAGTAAAGAAGGTAAACATAAGGCAGCTACAAGACTTAATTTGAATTTTGCTATTCTGGACGTCTACTAATATATAGTATTTTTTAGTAAAAATATTAAGACAAAAAAGATAAAAGAGAGTCTGGAAAAGTTTAATAATAACCTGGATCCTAAAGTTATTAATAGAGGTATTCTATTATATAGAGTATCTTGCCTAGAGGATATACCTTTTATTAAGAATAAGTTTAAAGTGTAAATAATTAATATTAATCCAGAAGCAGCCACTAAGTTATAGGATCTAACTAATAAGTATAACATTTACTATAATAAAGGAGTAATACTAATGCCAAAAGAAGATAAGATAAGAGTTAACTTTGTTAATAGCTAGCAGAACTAAGTTAAGCTAGTAAGGAAGTACTCTCTTAGGCGCAGAGACTAGGAAAAATTTACTAAAGTTTATAATACTATATACTTAGCAGGCAGGATGTTTTAGTTAATAAAGCCAGCACCTATAGCCTGCCCTAGCTTTATTATCTAGAGAGATATAAAAAAGACTAAGAAAGGTTAAGTTATTATAAATACCAGACCTCTTAATAACATTACTATACTAGATATATATCCATTGCCAGACTAAGGCAATATCATACAGAATACTTATAATAAAGAGTAAAAATCGATTTTTAATATAATAGGCTTTTTCTACTAGCTCTTAGTATAAGAGGAACACTAGAATTATATAATAATAATCTCTAAAAAAGGGCTAGAAGCATTACAAGTTATATTAATAGGGTATAAGAACTCGCCGGCTTTTACATAATAATTTATAGATCGCATTTTCTAACTATACTAAAGTTTTGTTTGTGTTTATATTAATAATATTATTATCTTCTCTAACACTCTTAAGGATTATCTTAAATACCTTAAGATAGTCTTAAAAGTCCTAAAGGAAAACAAGGTATATATTATAGTAACTAAGTCTTTTATTAGATATTATTTAATCTAACTTCTTAGATTTATAGTTAATATTAATGGAATTATTAATACAAATAATAGGATTAAGTCATTCTAGTAAATAGAAATTCCTTATAACTTATTAATCTTAGAAACCTTTATTAGTATAGTAGGATTCCTTAGAGCAGGAATCCCTTAGTTTAACTTGCAGATCTAACTACTATAGACCTAAAAGACAGTACTTATATATAAACTTTATAAATATAATAAGTTACTAGTAGGAGCTTTAAAGCAGGTATATAAGAGAAAGGCATAAGAAAAATCCTTTATCCCTATAAAAAATAAGAAAGCAGCCTTTAAAGCACTAAAAACCATACTTTATAAGAAAATACTACTATAGCACTATAATTTAAAGCAACCTTTATTCTTTAAGATTAATGCTTATAAGAAAGGTTTTAGTTTATATGCTTTCTAACTATATAAGAAGTAGGATAGAAAAAGCATACCTAAAAAGGATATTATAGCTATAAAACTTTACCTAATCCTTTTTCTCTCTTATCTAATATTTATAGCTAAAAAGCAGTATAAATTAACTAAGGCAAAGATAGCTATAATTGCTTAGGTAATACAGAAACTACAAAAAATAGCTTAATCCAACTATTATTTAGTTAATATCCTAACTAACCACATACCAGCTAAAGGAATTATTAAACATACCTCTTTAGCTATAATAGACCTTAATAAGGCTAACCTAAAATTAGCTAAGGTAGCAAATTATCTATTATAGTTTAAATTATAAGTAACCTATATATTAGGAGTCCTTAACATTATACCTAATACCTTATCATGCCTTCTAGTAGATATTAGCTACTATAAGGCTATAAACCATAGTATATATAATAAATTAGATGCCTGTGTATACTTCTGTTAGAACTATTAGGCAGTAGCTATAATAAATAACTTATTAAAGAAGAAGATATTAGCAGGGTATAAATTTAACCTATAATATTATTAAATAATTAAGAGTATTAAGGATTTCTAGTAAAAGCAGCTAAAGTAAGGACAGAACCAACTATAAATTTTACTCTATAGCTAGGACCTTATAAATAAGGGCCTACTTTATTATAAGAATAGAGAAGGGCTTAGATAACTATATATTCTAAGCAGCTGTGTTAAAACTATACTAAGAACTATATATAATAACTATTACCACTTTAGAATTAGCAGAATAATAAAAGATCTACATAGCATTTATTTTCTAAAGGTATCTAAGTAAATTTAGAAGTACGTAGCATACTATATAACTTATTAGGAAAACTCTATCTTAAGGGATAAAGTAACTAGAGAAATAAGACCTTTATAGTTAAAACTAATGCCTTTTTATACGATTTCTCTAGACTTTATTACTAATATACTAGAGGTAAACTTAGTAAATACTATATAGGCTATAAAAGGATACTTAAAGTATAATTCCCTTTACCTAGTAAACTATTTATTTAGCAAGAAAACCCTCTTAATCCTAGGGAATATAATATATCTAGTATCCACATAGGTAAAACTACTTCTTTAAGCTTTATATATTATAGACTAAGGACTATTAAGGCAAATAATTAGTAATAGGGACCTTTAATTCATTTCTAAGGTTTAGCAAGTAATATTTACCAAGCTAGGAGTTAAATTCCTAATAGCAACGGCCTACTACCTGCAAACAGATAGAGCAGCTAAATAGAAGAATTAGATAGTAATAATAGCTATTTACTATTATATTGCAACAAATCTAACAGTACTATAAGTATTAATCCTTCTAGCTTTATAGTACTATCTTAATAATATAGTAGCTATAGCTATTAACTGGTTGCCTAATAAGTTATTATATAGGCTTAAACTACTAAACCTTATTAACCTTTTTCTAGAGCAAGTAATTTTTAACTTATAGATAGAGGAAAAGAACTTAAAGGCACTTTATAAGCTTTATTAAACAGAGGCTTAACTTATAATAACTACTGCTACCATACTTTTTAAAATCAGATATAATTCCTAACATAACCTAGTAGATATTAACATTAGAGATATGGTATACTTATGACTATATAAAGGATACTAGCTTCTAGGAAAGCTAAAGAAGAAATAGTTACTATAAAGAGCAGGACCGTATAAGGTTCTTAAAAAGGTAAATCCTTTATTATAATAACTTAAATTTCTATTAACCTTAAAGGTATATTTAGTGGTATTAATTGCATATATATAAAAACCGCACTGAGGCAAAGATCCCTTTAGCAGGAAGGAAACACCCCCTTTACTAATTAATCTAAAAGGGAGCGGTAAAGCTAATTACTAGAAGATTAAGTAGATTATCTTATATAAAGTGAAAATCTACTATACTAAGGGATAAAGCCTTAAGGTAGCTTACCTTATAAAATAAAAAGAATATACCATAAAGATAACTAGTAAATTAATAAAAGCAAGATAAAGGTAAACATATTAGAGTTAATAAATAAATATCTAAAGAAGCATTTAATTAATTAGGATAAGGAATATAGGAAGAAGGGGCTTATAAGGCAGGAGTGCTAATAATGCCTTAAGGTTAGCAGGATTTAATATCCTGTAGGACCCTATGTAATTACTATAGTTAAAAACACATAACCCTATTTTTCCTATAATACCACTTATAATTTCACTTTACTTTTCACTTAACCTCTTATCTATACCTTTTAATATAATAGATTTTCCTGTTTTTCTTTATTTTTTAACCTTTTATTCTTGCTTTTAACTATTATATACTTTAAGTTTTTCTTTTATTTTATTTTATTTTTTAACTATTATTGCCCTCTCTTGGATAATTCTAATATATATTATAAGAAATATAAAAAATAAGCTTTATACTAAGGATTTTAATCCTAATATTTTAGTTAAGTTTTTACTATTTTATAGAAAAAAGCAAATAATAAGAACTAAGTTAGCAAAGCTATCTTTAAGAGGAAATATAATAAGAGTAGCTAGGGATGCTATTTTTATTCTTTATAACTAAATAGCTAAGGCTTTATAAGAAAATAAGCAGAGAGAAAAGGCATATACTAACCTAATAACTGCCTATTAATGCTATATAGAGACTATAGCTAAGAATAAGAATAAGGACTTTAGAGCAAATATAAACTATAAAAATAACGTTTTTAATGTTAATATATCTAGAAAAATGCTTAGCCCTAAAGGATAAATAGCAGTAAAGTGCCTTTAAAATATAAAAAAGGGTAAGATAATTACTAATGCCCTTATAACTAAAGGGATTTTTACTAGTAGTTTAAGTTAAGATTCTCTTATAATTATATAGGAAATATAGAATAGATTAGAGGAACTGGACTTTAGTAAGCTAATTTGCTGTTTTAGTTATATAGATAAATACTATTAGCACTAGGAGATAATAGTATTTACAGAAGGAGATATAGTACTAAAGCCTTTTAGTATATAGTAATATTAGGCTAAAGATAGCATGTAAAGCATAACAGACGCTATCTATACTTACTCTAAAGATTTTACAGCCTAGGGGGTATAAATTAATAAAAACAGATTTTTTATTATAAAGATAAACCCTATATATGTATTATGGATTAAAGTAGTGTAATAGATTTTCCTTATAAAGGAATTAATTCTGGCGGCTAATAATAACAGGCAGAAGAAGACTAAATGCCTAGCCGATACCCCTATTATCCGTAATATTAAACACTATATTAAGCAGGCAGCAGCACGATTCCTTAATAGCGGATAAACAGATAACTAAGCCGGATCTAGAGAGTAGTAACTAGAATTACTATTAAAAGAAAAAGTACTTATAGCTAGATATTATAACAAGTTAGGAGGCATTAATAGCTCTATAGCTAGGGCCCTAGCTACTATAGGACAGGTTAATCTCTTAAGCATAGGTTTTTAACAGGTAATTATTAATATAAATAAAGAGCATAAAACCGTAACTACTTAACAGGATACTAATGCACTAAGGAAGGAACTAGTAGATTAAAGAAATCTACTTTAAGGTTTAGCTAAATAATATAGGCTAATAAGTAAAGCAGCAGCTAAAAAGACTATTCTAAAAAAGATAAAGTTAAGATTAGCAGACTAAGCTACTAATATATAATTTAGTAAAATTAAAGACAGAACTAATACGCTTAAAGGGAATATTAAGGCCTATAAAAAGGCCTTTAGCATAGTAAAAGCTAGTCTTGAGATTATTAACAGATAAATTATAATAACCTTAGCTAGAGTAGTAATAATAAAGGATAAGGCCAGGAATATAGAGACTACTAGACCTATACCTTAAATACCTCTGCCAGAATCTATAGCTAGAAAGACAACCTCCCCTATAGAAAGTAAAAAGCTAATTAGCCTAGTTAAACTAAGTTTACTAGCTAGTAAAAGAATAAGATTAGCTATAAAAGCAATAAAAGCAACTATATTAAATATAAGCTCGTCTAAGTTATTACTAAAAAAGGCAAAATAAAAGACATCTTTTAAAAATAGGTATAATATTAGTAGTACTATAAAAAGGCAGAAAATAATAACAGAATCCGTAACTAAAAACACGGAATTAGCTAAGATATTAAATAAATAGCAAACCCTTATATAGTAGTATAAGGACTAAAATTTTATTAATATATTACGCTATCTAACAGTAAAAGCAGTCCCTAAATATTGCGTGGCTTTAGGTAAATTAATATCCGATTATAAAACAAATAGCTTAGATTAAAGGTTTAGCTATATTATAAAGAGCACCTTAGTAGATAGATTAATTATAGATAAAGTTATATCTAGAGGACTGTTACTTTCCTTATAGTTACTATGTTATATAGCTTAAAATAGGAAAAATTCACCTCTAGTAAGGATGAGTTAGCATAGCTAGTAGCCATCTTCTGCCTAAAAAGTAATAATGCCCTAATAACCTCTACGGAATCACCTTTAATATGCCTGGTTTAAACGCATAAAGGACCTTTATATATAAGGTTAAAAGCAGAGAATAACTTAAGATATCTAATATACCTTAAGGAAGAGTATAGGCTATCTCTTTTATATCTAAGAGAAAAGCCTTGCTTTTTATAGCCTAACTCTTTCCTCTTTATACAGCTTCCCTTTATTAGTCTACTAGGTCTTTAGAGATATAACGTTTTATTTTTAGTTTAACCTAAGTCTTTTCCACTCTCTTACATAAGTTATTACTATAGTCTAAAGTTAGTAGCATTATTATAATATAACTATAATACTACAAATAAGAGAATTACTTATAATATAGCGACTCCTAGAAGTATATAACCTAAGGTTGCTAGTAATAATAGGTACTCTTTAACTAGCTACTTATAGCTATAATAACATAAGTAAATAAAGACGTTTTATAATCTATATCTCTATTAACAGATTATAGCATAAATTTGTAAGGCTTATACAGATAAGGACTTTAAGAAGTAAATATTTAGGTATATCCAGGACAGATCTAACTATAGTTAACAGGTTTATACTATCTAGATTAAATTTCCTTTTATTATAGTTTATTTCGCTTAGACTAAGATGTTCATTTATCTTTAAATTTTACAAGTAATTATTATTAGATTAGTTACTATTATTAAGCAATATTTCCGGCAGATTAGATGCAACCGGACTAATACAAGGAGGATACTTTACAGATTAAATTGCTTTCTTTTATAAATAAAAGTTTCTCTTTATATATATTAACACTAGCTTAAACAGATCCAGAGAATAACTAGGATAGTTATCTTTAAGGGAGGGGCACTTATTATAAGATAATCCATAATGTCAGATCCCTACCTATATAGGACGGATTTATTATATAGCTAGTAAGACTTAATAATAACAATAACTTACACAGAATGCACTTAACTATATAACTTAATAGTAGTATATATAGGTGCGTTTAATGACCCTTTTATAATAACATTAATAACAGCTTCACGGTTGCTTCTAACTGACTACGTGACGATACCACCACGTAACACTCTTACTATCTTGCTTATATAGCAGGTTTATAACTTGCCTATATTAGGCTACCTAGGGTAAAATACTACTTTCTAGGCGCTATATAAGGATTACTACTAGGACAGGATATTAAAAAATATAGCATAGTATATATAGAACTACTATTACTTTAGTAGGCATAAGAGCTAATAACTTTATTAGGGTTTATTAAAGCCTATATTAGCTATAAACTATTACTAGTTATAAATTTTAGTAGATTTTATAATAAAACTTCTAGTATATAATAAGGTATTACTATGCTTCCTAATAGTTATTACAGACTATTTCTTAAAGTATATATAACTAGAGGCAATAATAAGTATAGTAGCTAAAGCATATATAGAATAGTTTAAATATTACTAGTAGTATTTCTATAGATTCCCTTATTAGATTATTTCTAACTATAGTTTAGACTAGCTTAATTATTTCTAAACTATACTTTATAAGCAAGTAGGTATTAAGTAACTATTATTTATATTGTTACGTGGTGGTATCGTTACGTTGTTAGTTGGAAGCAACCGTGGAGCTGTCATTAATGTTATTATAAATAGGTCATTAAACGCACCTATATATACTACTATTAAGTCATATAGTTAAGTGCATTCTGTGTAGTTGTTGTTGTTATTGTCTTACTAGCTATATAGATAGCTCCTCTATATATATATATGGATTATATATTACGGGTTATCCCGTAATAAGTGCCCCCCCCTTGAAGATAACCGTTCTAATTATCCCATAGGGTCTAATCTAGCTAGTGGCAGAAAATAATAAAGAGAAATTAAACTATAGGCATCCTTTATTAAGTGCTAAGAATAGAAAATAATAAAGCAAAATAGCTAATTTATAATAATTATCCTCTTAGATATAAAAAATAATAAAACAAAAGAAAAACCTTCCTAGACTAATCTATTCTTATAATACTAAAAGTAATATCCTTAAAGGTCTTTAACTAATTTATGCTATATATTTATAAATACTATGGCTTTATTATCTATAAGCCCTAAATCCGTTAGTTATTATCTTTTTATATTATTATCCTCTTAAGGACTCTTACTAGTAACTAGTCTTTTATTTAGTGTTCTTAGATCCCTAGCCTTAATACTTAGTTTTAGTAAACCTTTAGCAGACTGTTTTACTATTAGTGTTATCTTATAGCCAGATCCTAAGACCTGCTTAGTAATACTAGTATTAGTATTATATAATAGAGATCCTCCTATAGTAGACTAAGCAGGTCTTAGCCTTACTAGCGTGACCTTTCTTTATAATATTATACTTTTTAGCAAAGGTGTTCTTAAGACTAGCTTACTTAAGGTAGTTTTTTTACCTATATCTTATAGCTTTCTAATATTATATACTACTTCTTAGATAAACTGGTCTAAGGCTATTATATTAGCATTTAACTTGTTAATAGCAGGGGTATAAGCATTAACTATCTTATTAACTTTTCTAAGGAGGTCTTTAAGATTTCTAATCTAACTTTTATATTCTAGGTCTGTGTGTATTGTTTTAACTTCCTTTAGGATTATCTTTTCTATAGTAGCCTTACTTATTATACTATATTATATAGCTAGACCTTAGATTAAATTTTATTAATCTACTAGCTCCTTCTTTAGGGTAGTTATATTTTATTCCCTAGTTATTAATTTTTATGCCTAGTTAGTTTATACCCCTATATCCTAACTATATACGGACAGTAAATCCGCTTTTCTAATTATAATAAGGGCTCTAGTAATTGGCCTATTAATACTACCTAATATATTATAATATTATACTATAAGGACTTCTTCCTTTAATAGCAGTCCTAACTGCTAATCTCTAGAACTAGTAACATTACCAGCCTGTTCTCTATTAATAAAACTTATAGTAGCCCGTTTAATACGGATTTTAATATTATAAATAATAGGTATATTAGCTAAGCATTTACTTATTTTATAGTATTTATTAGCTAGAATAGAGTTATTTATTCTAAAGATCTAGTATAGGAATTTAATCTATAGTAGGTATATTATATTTATCTTTACTATAAAGACTGCATCCTTATTAATTTTAGCTCCCTAGGTTATAAAATCTATAGAATATATATAAATTGCTTCTTTAGTTGTCTAAATACTATTACTAGCCTAGTATTACTATATCCTAAATAACTTTAGTTTAGTTACCTTCTTTAGAAACTAATAATATTTTCTAGTAGATTTAAAATAACTAACTAGTAAGGTAAAATTAAGCTTGCTTAGTCTGCCTAAAATAGTATAAGTACTTATGGATTTAGCTTTATACTTTATATAGCTTAAAGAGATTCTGTCCCCTTAGTGCGCTATTAAGCTAATAAATTTAATATTAGAGTCCCTGTTTTTATTATTTAGATTAGCTCCTTATATTATATTACTTATATTAAATAAAGTATTTAGTATAGTTACTACCTTCTAGTCTTAATAATACTCTTCTAGGGTAGTTATATTTAGATAATAGTTATCAGACTTTTATAATAAGTTTAAGGTAAGGTGTGCTAATATAAGAGGAATTATTTAGAAGGTAAAAGAAAATGTTTAAAATAAGCAGTATCCAGTGAGTAATAAGCAAGAGGTTATAAGTATGTAAATAAAAAATAATAATAAAGGTCTGTTAATACACAAAAATAATAATAAAAGGTCAAAAGGATAAAATAACTTAAAGTGCACTATAATTAAAAGCAAGAAAAAGAAGGTTAGAAAGATAAAGAAAAACAGGAAATTCTGTTGTATTAGAATATGCAGATGAGAGGTTAAGTAAAAAGTAAAGTAAAATTATACATAGTGTTGTAGGAAAAATGGGATCACGTGTTTTTGCCTATGGTGATTACGTGGGGTCCTGTAGGATATTAAATCCTGCTGACCTTAAGGCATTATTAGCACTCCTACCTTATAAGCCCCTTTTTCCTATACTCCTTATCCTAGTTAATTAAATGCTCCTTTAAATATTTATTTATTAACTCTAATGTATTTACCTTTATCTTGCTTTTATTAATCTACTAGTTATCTTTAGTAATATATTCTTTTTATCTTATAAGGTATACTATCTTAAGGCTTTATCTCTTAGTATAAAAGATTTTTACCTTATATAAGACAATCTGCTTAATCTCTTAGTAGTTAGCTTTACTGCTCCCTTCTAAATTAATTAGTAAAGGGGGTGTTTTCTTTCTACTAAAGGGATCTTTACCTTAGTATGGTTTCTATATATATATAATTAATACTACTAAATATACCCTTAAGTTTAATAGAAATTTAAGTTAGTATAATAAAGGATTTACCTTTTTAAGAATCTTATATAGTCCTGCTCTCTATAGTAACTACTTTTTCTTTAGCTTTCTTAGAAGCTAGTATCCTTTATATAGTTATAAGTACACTATATCTTTAATATTAATATCTACTAGATTATATTAGGAATTATATCTAATTTTAAATAGTATAGTAGTAGTAGTTATTATAAGTTAAGCCTCTCTTTAATAAAGCTTATAAAGTGCCTTTAAGTTCTCTTCCCCTAGCTATAAGTTAGAAATTACTTACTTTAGAAGAAGGTTAATAAGGTCTACTGGTTTAAGCTTATATAATAACTTATTAGGCAACTAGTTAATAGCTATAGCTACTGTATTATTAAGATAATGTTATAAAGCCAGAAGGATTAATACCTATAGTACTATTAGATTTATTATAGTATAATAGTAAATAGCTATTATTACTGTTTAATTCTTCTGTTTAGCTGCTCTATTTATCTGTAGGTAATAGGCAGTTGCTATTAGGAATTTAACTCCTAGCTTAATAAATATTACTTACAAAACCTTAAAAATGAATTTAGGGTCTCTATTACTAACTATTTATTTTAGTAGTCCTTAGTCTATAATATATAAAGCTTAAAGAAGTAGTTCTGCCTATATAGAAGCTAAATACATTATATTTCCTAGGATTAAGAGGGTTCTCTTACTAAATAAACAGTTTACTAGGTAAAGGGAATTATACTTTAAGTATTCTTTTATAGCCTATATAGTATTTACTAAGTCTACCTCTAGCATATTAGTAATAAAGTCCAGAGAAATTATATAAAATAGCATTAGTTTTAACTATAAAGGTCTTATTTCTCTAGTTACTCTATCCCTTAAAATAGAGTTTTCCTAATAAGTTATATAATATGCTCCATACTCCTGGATTTACTTAATCATCTTTAGAAAATAAACGCTATACAGACCTTTTAATATTCTGCTAATTCTAAAGTAGTAATAGTTATTATATATAGTTCTTAGTATAGTCTTAATATAGCTACTTAAAATACATAGTTATTTAAGCCCTTCTTTATCCTTATAATAAAGTAGGCCCTTGTTCATAAGGTCCTAGCTATATAGTGAAATTTATAGTTAGTTCTGTCCTTGCTTTAGCTGCTTTTACTAAAAATCCTTAATGCTCTTAATTATTTAATAATATTATAGGTTAAATTTATACCCTACTAATATCTCCTTCTTTAATAAGTTATTTATTATAGCCACTACCTAATAGTTTTAACAAAAGTATATATAAGCATCTAATTTATTATACATACTATAGTTTATAGCCTTATAATAGCTAACCTCTACTAGAAGTCATAATAAAGCATTAGGTATAATATTAAGAACTCCTAGTATATAGGTCACTTATAATTTAAACTATAACAGATAATTCGCTACCTTAGCTAATTTCAGGTTAGCCTTATTAAGGTTTATTATAGCTAAAGAGGTATATTTAATAATTCCTTTAGCAGGTACATAGTTAGTTAGAATATTAACTAAATAATAGTTAGATTAAGCTATTTTTTGCAGTTTCCGTATTACTTAAGTAATTATAGCTACCTTTGCCTTAGTTAATTTATACTACTTCTTAGCTATAGATATTAAATAAGAAAGGAAAAGGATTAGGTAAAGTTTTATAGCTATAATATCCTTTTTAGGTATGCTTTTTCTATCCTACTTTTTATATAATTAGAAAGTATATAGGCTAAAACCTTCCTTATAAGTATTAATCTTAAAGAATAATAGTTACTTTAAATTATAGTACTATAGTAGTATTTTCTTATAAAGTATAGTTTTTAGTGCTTTAAAGGCCGCTTTTTTATCTTTTATAGGGATAAAGGATTTTTCTTATGCCTTTCTCTTATATACTTATTTTAAAGCTTCTACTAGTAACTTATTATATTTATAAAGTTTATATATAAGTGCTGTCTTTTAGGTTTATAGTAGTTAGATTTATAAGTTAAACTAAGGAATTCCTACTCTTAAAAATCCTACTATACTAATAAAGGTTTCTAAGGTTAACATATTATAAGAAATTTCTATTTGCTGGAATGACTTAATCCTGTTATTTGTGTTAATAATTCCATTAGCATTAACTATAAATCTAAGAAGTTAGATTAAATAATATCTAATAAATAACTTAGTTGCTGTAATATATACCTTATTTTCCTTTAGGACTTTTAAGACTATCTTAAGGTATTTAAGATAATCCTTAAGAGTGTTAGAAAAAATAATAATATTATTAATATAAATATATAAAAAACTTTAGTATAGTTGGAAAATATAATCCATAAAGCATTATATAAAAGCCGGCGAGTTCTTATACCCTATTAATATAACTTATAATGCTTCTAGCCCTTTTTTAGAGATTACTACTATATAATTCTAGTGTTCCTCTTATACTAGAAGCTAGTAGAAAAAACCTGTTGTATTAAAAATCAATTTTTACTTTTTACTATAAGTATTTTATATAATATTACCTTAGTTTAGCAATAGATATATATTTAGTATAGTAATATTATTAAGAGGTCTGGCATTTATAATAACTTAACCTTTCTTAGTCTTCTTTATATCTCTTTAGATAATAAAACCAAAGTAGGCTATAGGTACTAGCTTTATTAACTAAAACATCCTACTTGCTAGGTATATAGTATTATAGACTTTAGTAAATTTCTCCTAGTTTTTACGCTTAAGAGGGTACTTTCTTACTAGCTTAACCTAATTCTGCTAGCTATTAATAAAGTTAACTCTTATTTTATCTTTTTCTAGCATTAGTACTACTCCTTTATTATAGTAAATATTATACTTATTAGTTAAATCCTATAACTTAGTAGCTGCTTCTAGGTTAATATTAGTAATTTATACTCTAAACTTATTTTTAATAAAAGGTATATTCTCTAGGTAAGATACTTTATATAATAAAATACCTCTATTAATAACTTTAGAATCTAAGTTATTATTAAATTTTTCTAGACTTTTTTCTATCTTTTTTATCTTAATGTCTTTACTAAAAAATACTATGTACTAGTAGATATCTAGAATAGTAAAATTTAAATTAAGGCTTATAGCTGCCTTAAGTTAACCTACTTTGCTATTCTACTTAATTTATATAGCCCTATTAGAGTTATTTACTACTAGTATCCTTTTCTTATCTCCCTAATTAAGAATATTATTTAGGAAGATAGAATTAGATAATATAACATAGTAAATACTTATCTCCTCTCTACTAAGGAGATCCTTTTATATTACTAGCACCTAATATATTAATTTAGTAGAATTATAACATTATATACTGCTATTACCTATTAAGCTAGTATATAGTAAGCATCTTAAAATATCCATCCTAGTACTATTATATTATATATTAACCTAAAAACTAACCTTAGATTAATAAAATTAATTTTTACTTTAAAGCTATAAAGGAAACTTATTCTAATTAATAATTTTAGTTCTAAATTTAGTATAATATCTATAGTTACTATAAAGTAACCTTAAATGTTTTTTCCTCTTATAATTCCTAGAATATAAAAGTTAAAAGTAGTCCTTTCTATAATAATAAAGGCTAAAGCTACTCCTGTTACTAGTTTTAGGTCTTACTTCTCCTACTTTACATTTATCTTATATTACTAGAGCCACTATTTATTAGCTAGAATTAATAATGTTTTAGTATCTATATAAATTATATAGTTAGGTTCTTTATTATAAAATTAAATTAGTATTTTAAGGAAGGTATTTATTTGCTTTCTTCCCTTAATATTAATCTCCTATAGTCTAGATATTACCTTAATTACCTAATCTTCTTATAGACCTTTTATTAAAATTAGCTTATTTAAACTCTAAGTTATAGTGTCTTATATAATATTAACTCTAGTTATAAAAGCTTTAATAATTTCCTTCTCTTCCTTAGGCTCTTTTTGCCTTCTTCTATTAGGAGCCTTTATTTTACTAGTTTTTATAGTTAAAGAGATAGGATTTTCCTAGTTTAAGTCTCCTTTTTTTATTATATAAAAAGCGCTAATAAAATTAGATTTAACCTTCCCTTTATTAGAGTTATAGTTAAATATTAAGTATGCTTTACTACCTTTTATAGTAAAGTATATATTTATAAAGTTAGACTTATTATATTTATTATCCTCTAATAGACTTCCTTCTTTAGCTAAATAGTATCTAAAGTCTGTTAAATATTATTCCTACTCTTTAGTATTAGGATTATTATTTAGAACTATAACTTTATAGGGTTCCTGGTTTAGACGCTTTTATTACTTAAATTATCTTAAGTAGAATTAATCCCTTTAGTAAGGGTTTTATTACTCTTTAGATTAATTCCCTTCCTAATCTTTTTCCTTTAAGGATCTTTCTTTTTCTTTATTATCTTCTTAAGATTTATTTTCTTAGCTATAAGCCCTGCCTTCCTTAGTTTAAGAGTCCGCTTTCTTCTTTATAGGGTTCTCTTTTCTAACTTCTAGTTAGTATAGTTTATTATTATTATGCTACTAGGACCTTTAAAGTTAATTCTAGTCTTATTATAGTTTATTCTAATAAACCTATTTTTAGTACAGGACTAGTAGCCTTTTTTAGTCTCTTTAATTATAATTCCTTAGGCTACTTAATCTCTTTCTAATATATATATAGTAGGAATATTATTATTAAAAGTTATTCTATTAAAAACAGTTTTCTCTCCTTTAGTTATAGTTTTTATAATAGTAATTCTAATAGGCCTTTACTCTTTTATCCTTAGATTTATTTAAGTCTAAGAATTTATTATTATAAAAGTAAGCTTTTACTATTTCTTTAGTCTTTTCCTAGTAATAGGACTTTTATTACTCTTTTATTTCTTAATATAAATTATAGTATTTTCTGTCTACTATATTAAGGTATTTATTATACTTTATGCCTTTAGTTAGATCTAGGCATAGCTTCTTTAGCTTAGGATATAATTTTATTCTAAAGCATACTAAAAGCTATAGATTTATTATCTCTTTATTTACTCTAGTATATTAAAAGATTTAATCTATAAAGTCCTAAATAAAGATACTATTTATAACATCTTCTTAGGTATACTTAGCTTACTTAAGCTTTATTATTATATCCTCTGTCCTTATATAGAATTCTTTTTATACTACCTTAATAATACTATTAATACTAGTAAAAATCCATTTCTTTTTAGATTTATCTAAGTATTATTAGTACTAGGTTATTACTTCTCCTTAAAATAGTTACTAGATATTATAAAGTAATACTTCCTTCTGGTTTAATAGTGCTTTAAATAGGTATTCTTTTACTACTTAAATCTAAAGCTCTAGGTCTAAAAAAACAGTGGTTTTTCCTTTATAAAAAATAAATTTATTACCTATGTCTACTATATCTGGTTTTAGGTCTAAAAGTTTAATATCCTAGATCTTTTAGGTTAAACTTACTAACCCTTTCTCTTTAAGTGCCCTTTTAGGCTTAGAATCTTATTCTAGGTCACGTCCTAGTTAAAAGGTATTATATTCCTAGTATCCTATTGTTTAGCCTAGCTGGTTATTATAAGGCTCTTTAGTATAGCAGTAATTATCTTTATAATCACCTGCTTTATTACTATAACTATCTGCTTTATAGCTATATTTACTTTCTTATTATATAAAAGTTAGGGGTGGATTTATATATTATCCTATATTACTATTTCTAGAAGGTCCTTTTATATATCCATTACCTTATTATATAAGTGGATATAGTAATGTCTAGAAGTATTAGTATTATTAAGCGCTAGTATAGTATGTCTTTCTTTATTTATAATCTCTATACTTACTAGAGTCTTATCCTTACTACTAGTATTCTATTATTAGTAGGGTATAATTTTATATATCCCTTAATAGAAAATCTTATTAAAGTACTAATATTATTACTTAAGGATTTAAAGGAGCGCCTTCTTATTTAATATTTAGTAAACTAAAGATTTATATATTCCTAGGGAAAAAACCTTATTAAGGTGCTAATATTATTACCTAAGGATTTAATAAAGTGCTTTCTTATCTAGTAGTTAGTTTATACTATAGAAATCCTGCTTATTATAAAGACTTATATCTCTTTATAGGGGAAAACTATTAAATATAGGTTAAAACTACATAAGGTAGGTTAAAAGAGGTCCTAGTATTATTATAATAACTTATATGTCCGAACTCCTATTATAATTTAGGTGCATTTTAATTGTATAGTAAGAGGTCTATTACTTCTAATTAGTAAGATTTGCTTATACTAGTATATCCTTATATAAACCCTATTACTTCTATTAAGTTGCTTATTTTAATTAGGTAGTCTTAAGACCTTATTAGCTTAGGTATTATAACTATTATTTTACCCCTTTACTAACTAGAATTCTAGCTAATTTACTCTAATAGGGTAGGTTTAGTTTACTGTAAGTGTTAAGCTTTATAGTGCATTTTACCACTAAAGCTTACAGGCAAGGCTAGATTACCTGGCCTCTTAAAGGTTATCAACTAACCTTCCGGATTACTGGGGATCTAGGGTGCTTACATAAGCATATTTAGGTTCATTAGGAAGCCCCTTTCCAGAGGATTCTAATGGTATCTAAATGTACCCTAGATGGGAAGAAACCAGGGAGATATTTCCTGTAGAATTGTGTGGAATTTCTTGGAAGCAGGATGACGTATGCTCTGGTGGGTCTTAGTGGGTTGATTAG
>AFQZ01000865.1:0-22605 GCA_000222935.2 Aciculosporium take MAFF-241224 | reverse complement strand
AGCACAAGAGCTGCACATTTAAGTGGCACATCAATGGTAACCCCATCTGATGATGCGGTATTCGAGAGTTCGGAGCGAGCTAGTGGCGAGAAGCCCTCCCTAGCTACGCATCTACAAACACAGTTTGTACAGGTACGCAGCAATCTAGCAGCGAGACTAATGGTAATTAGGAGACAGAGTGCTATTAGACACACTAAAGAGCTATTAGGTAAACCCATTACAACAGCAATTCAGAAAGCGCAGAAACAAGATCCGTTGTATAAAACGCAAACGGCACTGCTTAGTAGCGGCGATATAACAGCTAAAGAGCACTAGGCAATAAACAAAAACAGTTTACTATGTTTTAACACGAGGGTATACGTGCCGGCAGGTATGTGTATAGAGATTCTAATGCTTACTCACGATGACCTCGCGGCGGGACACCAGGGTGTGAGCAAGACAATTCACAGAGTAGCCAAACAGTACTACTAGCCTGGATTATAAAAAGACATAAAAAACCACATAAGCTCATGCTTAAACTGTTAAGTTAATAAACCTAGGTTGCACCGACCTTATGGTGAGTTAGCTGCGCTGCCAATCCCTAGCAGACCCTTCCAAGAGCTCTCCATAGACTTTATTACCGGCCTTCCCCCGATAAAACAGGCTAATGGAAAGGAGCACGATGCAATCCTCGTCATCGTGGATCGATTCTCAAAATACGCGCTATATATAGCCACGTCTATAAAGACAATAAGCAGCGACCTCGCCACTATCTTCCTCGAACATGTGTTTAAGGACTATAGTGCGCCAGAAGGAATTATCTTAGATAGAGGGATAACGTTTACTAGCAGTTTTTGGAGAACCTTCTGTTACTTACTAGCAACTAAGCGACTACTTAGTACCGCTTTCTACCCATAGACAGACGGACAGACGGAAAGGGTTAACCAAGTCCTGGAGCACTACCTTAGAGCATTTAGGGCATAAGAGCAAACAGACTAGGAAGACCACTTATATTTAGCTTAATACGCTTATAACACTAGCAAGCACTCAGCTCACGGCTACTCTCCAGCGGAGTTGTTGCGAGGTTATTAGCCAAGGGGCCCAGATCATATCACAAAGGTACTGGATATTATAAACGCGCAGGCGGACACGAGGGTACAAGAATTACAACAACAACACGAGGCAACTAAGCAGCTACTGCGCGTAACTCAAGAACAGTATGCAAAGTACTATAATAAGAAAAGGGGCTTAATAAGCTTTTCGCCAGGCGACTACATACTCCTGTTGACTAAGAATATCAACCTTCAACGACCAAGCAAGAAGCTTGCGGCAAAGTATCTAGGACCTTTTAAGGTTCTGGAGAAAGTAGGCGCACATGGACTGGCCTACCGCCTAGAGCTCCCAGATAACATGCGCCTGCACAATGTATTTAACATCACGAGTTTGGAGCCATACAAAGGTCCGAATCCTGACAAGGCCGCAGCGACGTCGCTGCTACCTATTTGTGACCAGGAATCGTATGAGGTCGAGCAGATTATAACACATAAGTATCAAGGCAAGCAGCGCAAATACTTAGTAAAGTGGAAAGGCTATGACGAATTAGAGAATTCCTGGGTACTAAAAAGGAACTTTAACACGCAAGACATTATAACGGAATATAAAAGGAGTATAGCAGCGAGGTAGCGGAGTACACGCACGGCGCATCACGAGAGATATTGGCAATACTCGAAGATATATATCTCTATTAATATTAGACTAATAGCTACTAAAAACACTGCGACCTCGCCGCCAACAAGCTACTCTTGTTCAGAGCCGTCATCAGATTCATTGGCACCGACAAAGTCAGATTTGATGCCAAGCAATTCTAACATAGCGCGAGGAACGGCCGCGGGCGCGACGCGCGCGGCAAGGGGAGTCTCCCTTGCGGTAGGCTTGCGCAGCTAGCAACGAGTTAGCTATTATGAAGCTACAGATAGACCAGGGGATATATACATCCTTACTATAGGTACAGATGTGTCGCAGGCAGTTGGCGATCTCCATTTGTGCGAGCATGGTAGTGAAAAGGGGCTTGCTAGGTCACAGCGAGAGAGTTATAAGGGAGCAGAGACTGAGGCCTAGGACTACCTATAGTGATTGAGGGCAATCACAGACAAGAGGAGGCGCTCTGTCAGGAGAGTCACGAGACAAGAGCGTAAGAGTACAGAGACCCACTAGGGCGAGCCGCGCCCTAGCTACGCATAGGTATATAGGGGGACAGGCCTTACAGAGAGATAGAGAGGCCAGCGAATATAGCATTCACATCACCGACCCTACCTGCAGCTACTCAGTTACGAGTACGCTTAACTATAGCCTTCACTCCACTAGTAGACCTCCAACCGTGACACCTTTCCTATTATACTTTAAGGTAAAGCCTATATATACTTCCTTAAATACTTTAAAGTAAAAATAATCCTATTTAAGGAGATAACTCAGAACATTAGGAATCACTTTAAAACACCTAAGAATAAGAGCTTTTATAAAACATAATTTGCTGATTTATGCCTTTGCTATATTATTATAAAACATTTAATAAAGAATAAGTTAGAATACTTAGAAATTCTTCTTAACCGACTTATAAAGATATTTAATAGCCTTTATAACCCTCTTAAATAAGATATAATTCTTCTTTATTAAGTATAACAAGCAATAGAAAATAATAACAATTTTTATAATACTAAATTTAGGAATATACTAACCTTTAAAGGATTTATTAGTAATCTTTAAAATTACCTCTTAGCAATAGACATACTACTAACCTTTATAAGTTAGTTACTAATAACTACTAATAATAATTTAACTGCCCTTATTGCCTAGTTTATAAACTAAAACACTAACATAGTAATGTTTACAGACTAACGCTATTTACAAGCTATATATTATAAAAAACCTTAAGCTAGAGCAAGCTTAAAGAAATACTTTATCTACTATAAAGAAGGATATTAGTTAACTAACTATCCTGCCTTTAAGCAGAAGAAAACAAAAGTAACTTAGTAAAATAACAGAAAACACTAAAAACCACCCTTTAAATACTAATATTATGCATTCCTATAGGCCTATAAAGGCAAAATAGCCTAACTTACTGCTACTAATAATAGTAGTAAGAATAAACATAAAAAAGCCACTTAGAACGCTGCTTTCCTTACTACTAATGAAAAAGAGAAACCAGATAATAAAGAGGCTTATAATACTCTCTCCTTTACAGTATTCTTTATATAAGCACTAAATCCCCTACTCTTTTCCTAATTAACTATAAACTTCTTGTAGGATAATGCTTTTAAATATGCCTTATTTCTTAAAGACCCCTATGACTATAATACCAATAAACAACCTTAATAACATGTATATCTTATAGATATAAGATATATAGTAAATACATTTTATGGTATACTCCTAGATATAGGAGCATTAGGAATTTCAACTACTAGCCAAGGCTAAGTTAATGCTCTAATAAAAATTATAAAGAACCTTATAATTAAGTATTCCTCTAACTAAAGGACTATTACCTTTAGAGCCAGTACTATGACTTTAACTAGTATTTTAAAGCTTTTAACGATTTTTAGCATAATACCTTTTTATATGCTTAATAGTGCTATACTGTTTTTATATTTTATTACAAATATAAATAAAATAAGTATTAAACTTAATAATCTTAAGAATCTTCTAATCTAAAGAGATAAAAAGGTACCCATTATTAGGAAATAAGGACATCCTTAGTAAACAGCTAGTTCTTAAGAACCTGCTATTTTTATGCTTTTTAAAGCTAAAATCCGTTAACTTTATCGCCGATTTAGTTATCCGTTAATCAACCGATTAAATAACCTTCTTGCCAGGGCTAGTAAAGAATTTAATAAGGCTGACATAGGAAAAATCACGTATGCTTGCCATTAATGCCAGATAAATGCAAAAGCTCTAAGTAGATTTAAATTCACTCTTAAAGACAATATTAAATTTAACTATAAGGTCCTTGTTAATATTATGCAAATTAATAAGAAGCCGGTCCTACACGTTATAAATTTAGTAATATTATTTTAAGCTGCCTGCTTTCTTATACCTTAATAATAAAAAGCTTAAGATATCTAGAATGCCCTTAAAGAGTGCTGGATTAACATATATCTTAAACCCCTAGACTGGATAGTCTATAATGCTAGAAGAAACTTCACTTCTAGCAAATTTAGGCATTTAGCTTGACTATTGTCAATTAATATTAACAAAGTCCCTATTAAGGCTTACAATAGCATTGGAAAACTTAAGCGATATTATGCCCCTCTTTGCAAAGCATATAATATTATTAAGACTAAAGCTAATAGTTTTCTCTTAAAAGAGCAAATACTTTAAATGGCTATTAAAGCAGTTAATGACTCTGCCGGTCTAAATAGTCTTGTTCCTACCCTTTTAGTCTTTAGAACCTGTTAGTAGCGCTCAGGTTACAAGTATGCTGCAGCACAAATGTAAGGGGGGGGGGTTTAATATTTAATTTATCTATCTCTCTAAAAGAGGGGAAGAAGCAGGCTATAATGCGGAGGTATGGTATTATGGCTATAGTACGGCCCTAGGTCACATGACCTGTGATCCAGCCAATTAGGGTGCGTGCATTCTATATACAACCTATAATTCCTGGTTAATATGGCATATCCCTTTTATTATTTATACAAGCGATTCTAATACTTATAAATTCTCTCTCTGTTAAAGAAAAAGAGAAATCGCTCCAAAAAAATGTATAAAACGCCCTAAATAATCAGATATTAATAAACAAGTAATAAAGCGAAAAACATCCTTTAAATGAATGACTTTTGTTAGTCCAGGCCGAATGGTTATAGAGGCAAAGAGTGTTATAGGGGGGGGGGGGCCAAAGAGTGTAATTCCCGCGTTCAATCCTACTAAATTAGGCGCTTATAATCGCGTTTAAATTCATTAAATTTAAGCTCTTTATTAGGCGCTTAATTTATCGTTGGATTTAATAAGGAATTAGGACTTTTTCATTCTTTGGCGGCTCTGGCGGCGGCTCTTACGGCAATTCTTGTGACAGGTCTTTTAACCCATCCTTTTACACGGATTTAGGCTTTATTCTTTGTTATAAAGGTCTTAAGAGCTTTATTTAGTAAAGCTTTTGTTATCACATCCACAGGATTATTATTACTATTAATCTAGTATATCTTAGCCACTTCCCTCCTCTTATATAACTGCTATAAAGCTATAATATTAATTATTAGCCTCTTTTCCTTTATTGTCCCTAGCTTAACAATGCATTTATATAGCAAGAAAAAGTTGGTGCATATTATTATCAGAATCTTTAGCTTATTTAATCGGTTAGTAATAATATTCAGAGTAGTGCTTATTATATAGGCAATGTTAACACCTTAAACCATCCTATATAGCTCAGAAGCTAATGCACTTCTTATAACTCTTTTAGATTTTATTAAGCTATATATTATAATATTTCCTCTAAGGGTGAATTTAGAGGTATCATTATCCTTCCTTTTATTGCCTAGGATGATTATATAGCCTAGTTAAGAGCTAAGGTTTTTATTATTTGCAAAAGAACCATTAATAAAGACATAAAGAGCGGCGTTTTCTAGTGAGAGAGATATATATTAAAGTCCATGGTCTTAATTATTAATTTACTATTAAAGTCTTTTATTAAGCCTTAAAACATTATTAGATTCTAGATGTTAGACTTAGGCAGCAATAGAAAGATTATAAGATGCTTTAGGTTAATATATTAAAGCAATATATGCTTCTTATGCTTACTGTTTAATATATTTTGCTTAGTTGGTTAGGTTATTAACTTGTAATAGCTTCCTTCCTTGTTCCTTTTATTATAAAAAGAAGGTGTTATTATTAACTTCGCTTAAAATGCAACTATTAAACATTAATGGTGTTAAAATCATTAACCTTTCTTTTAGCTTTGCAAGGAATTTAGCGTTTTTTAACTTAACCTCTTTGCAATTAAAAAACTTAGCATTGCTAAGTCCTAAGGTATTATTAGTTTGCATTCTAATAATTCTAAAACATGAGCTTTTGCTAAAAGAAATAAGAAGATAAGGGTTATATATAGAGGTTATTATCTATAGTCTCTAATAATAATGATTAAAATATATCGACTACTAATGTATGCCAGCCTCTGCTATTCCGTATAGCGGCTTAATTACAACCATAATGACGTCTGGCGGGTAAAGGTGTGTAATTTGTACTAGAAGCTTTGTAAGAATTATGCGATTAAGCTTCGTTTATAACTGCACATATGCTTAGGTAATATCCCTTAGCTAAACCATAATGCCTTCCTTTTTTAATAAGGGAGCAAGGGTAATAATGAGCCTTTAACTAGCTCTCTAAATTATTAGGGACTGCGTAAGAATAACCTCTTTCCTATGGTTGCTATGGCTTTAAATGACATATTATGACTTTTTATATAGAGAGTTAGTTACCTTGCCTTTAACTTCTCTTATTATCCACAAGCTAAAAAGTCTTTTGCCTCTATACCTTTATAGGTTAAATTTCACAAATTCAAACACATTCCTTACTAGCAAAGCATTAATCTCTGCTTTGTTAGAGAGTTCAAAAGGTTCTCCGGGTATATTGATTTTTCCTTGCGCATAAAGGTTAATTATAAGTTAAAAATCGGCCTTTTCTTTCTTAGTAAGAAAAGCCTCTGCTTAAGGGTGTTTCCAGGGTCTTCTACGTCCTCTTTATAGTAGAGTTATTAGGTTATTAAGGGGGTTTTCGTGATTTTCATTACCTTAAACCAGGTTTTCCTTATAAACCAGGTCTTCCTTATGAGAAGATTCCACCTCTAGTAAGGTTATATACGGTTTAATAACTGTAAACTAAAACTTTATAGGGCTATAAGGCATCTTAATAATGCAAGTTTCTCCTTCTATTAAGAAAAGCTTATAGGGGCTAGTCTATTTGCCTTTTTTATAATAAACTCATATATTAAAATTTAAAGAAAGAGTGTGTATAGGTAGGGTTATTAGGCCGTTATAGGTATTAAGAGCATCGTGGACTTAGCGTCTCATAAGACTACGTCTTGCTTTATCTATTGCTTTTTAAAGTATCTTAGCTCTTTAGGCAACTGTAAAGCTTAGGGGGGAATCATTTGTTATTCTTAAATAGGTTCTAAAGACTAAAAGGATAGGAATAAGACTATTTAGACTAGCAGAGTTATTAACTGCTTTAATAGCTATTTAAAGTATCTGCTCTTTTAAGAAAAGACTGTTAGCTTTGGTCTTAATAATATCATATGCTCTGTAAAGAGGGGTATAATATTGCTTAAGTTTTCTGATACTATTGTGAGCCTTAACGGGGACTTTGTTAATATTAATTAATAATAGTCGAGCTAAATGCCTGAATTCGCTAGAAGCAAAGTTTCTTCTAGCATTATAGACTATCTAGTCTAGGGGTCTAAGATATGTATCAATCTAGTACTCTTTAAGGGCATTCCAGATATCTTAAGCTTTCTGTTATTAAGGTGCAAGAAAGCAGGCAGCTTAAAATGATATTGCTAAATCTATAACATATAGGACTGGCTTCTTGTCAATTTGTATAATATTAACAAGGACCTTGTAGTTAAATTCAATATTGTCTTTAAGAGTGAATTTAAATCTACTTAAAGCTTTTGCGTTCATCTGGCATTAATGGTAAGCATGCGTGATTTTCCCTATATTAGCCTTATTAAATTCTTTACTAGCCCTGGCAAGAAGGTTATTTAATTAGTTGATTAACAGATGACCAAATCGGCAATAAAGTTAATAGATTTCGGCTTTAAAAAGCATAAAGATAGCAGGTTCTTAAGAACTAGCTGTCTACTAAGGATATCCCTATTTCCTAATAATAAGTACCTTTTTGTCTTCTTAAATTAAAAGATTCTTAAGATTATTAAGTTTAACACCTATTTTATCCATATTTGTAATAAAATATAAAAACAGTATAGCACTATTAAGCACATAGAAAGGTATTATACTAAAAATCGTTAGAAGCTTTAAAATACTAGTTAAAGTCATAGTACTGGCTCTAAAGGTAATAGTCCTTTAGTTAGAGGAATGCTTAATTATAAGGTTTTTTATGATTTTCATTAGAGCATTAACTTAGCCTTAGCCAGCAGTTAAAATTCCTAATACTTCTATATCCAGGAGTATACTATGAAATATATCCGCTGCATATCTTATATTTATAAGATACACGTATTATTAAGGTTGTTTATTAGTATCATGGTTATAAGGGTCTTTAAGAAATAAGGCATGTTTAAAAGTATTATTTTGCAAGAAGTTTACAGTTAATTAGGAAAAGAGTAGGGGATTTGGTGCTTATATAAAGAATGCTATAAAGGAGAGAGTATTATAAGCCTCTTTATTATCTGGTTTCTCTTTTTTATTAGTAGTAAGGAAAGCGGCATTTTAAGCGGCTTTTTTGTGTTCATCCTTACTGCTATTATTAGTAGTAGTAAGTTAGGCTATTTCGCCTTTATAGGCCTGTAGGAATGTATAGTATTAGCGTTTAGAGGGTGGTTTTTGGTGTTTTCTGTTATTTTACTAAGTTACTTTTGCTTTCTTCTGCTTAAAGGCAGGATGGTTAGTTAACTAGTAACCTTCTTTATAGTAGATAAAGTATTTCTTTAAGCTTGCTCTAGCTTAAGGTTTTTTATAATATATAGCTTGTAAATAGCGTTGGTCTGTGAACATTACTATATTAGTGTTTTAGTCTATAGACTGGGCAATAAGGGCAGTTAAATTATTATTAGTAGTTGTTAGTAACTAACTTATAGAGGTTAGTAGTATATCTATTACTAAGAGGCAATTTCGAAGATTACCAATAAATCCTTTAAAGGTTAGCACATTTCTAAATTTAGTATTGTAAAAATCATTATTATTTTCTATTACTTATTATACTTAATGAAGAAGAATTGTATTTTATTTAAGAGGGTTATAAAGGCTATTAAATATCTTCGTAAGTTGGTTGAGAAGAATTTCTAAGCATTTTAACTTATTCTTTATTAGATATTCTATAATAATATAGTAAAGGCGTAGATTAGCAAATTATATTTTATAGAAGCTCTTATTCTCAGGTGTTTTAAAGTAATTCCTAATGTTCTAAGTTATCTCCTTAAATAGGATTGTCTTTACTCTAAAGTATTTAAGGAAGTATATATAGGCTTTACCTTAAAGTATAATAGGGAAGGCTTTTAAGTAAAGTAAGGGAGAAACTCCTGCTTAAGAATATTTCTCTTTAAAATATAATAACTTCTTATTAATAAAGTTATATACTTCTCTAGAATATTATTCTTTTTTCTAGTAAAGTCTCTTAAGAGTATTAAGGGCTTTTTAATTACTATTAAAAAGTGTTCTAGTTAGGGTTTATAGTTCTAGGAGAGGGTTTTTAGTTAAATAAAAATCTTTATTATTAGAGTTCTTATTATTAAAAAGTTTAAGTTATTAAATCTCTTTTCCTTTCCTAGTTGCTTTTTCTAGCAAAGGTTTGTATTCTATGTTAGGGTTAATGTTTAAGATATTAATAAGATCTTTAGAGATATTTGATCTTAATCCTCTAGCTGTTTTAATACCATTGTTATTAAGGTAATTACAAAGGGTATACTTAAGGTTGTTATTAATTTTATTAAAAGTATCCTTTGTTTAATTTTCATAATCTCACTAGAAGTTAATAAGGAGATTACGCCCTTTTCCTTCGTTAAGAATGTAGTAGTTAATTGTATATGTAATATAGTTATTAATCTATTATTTAGTAGCTATATTAATATTAATATTATTAACTAACTTTGTCTAATTAAAGAATAGAATTAGATAGTGCTTATAAAGTTTTCAGGGTAGGGTGCTCTTTAGAAGTTCTCTTCTATAGATATCCTTTTAAAGTTGTTTATTAAAATCATTTATTTTTCCTTAGCTTAAAGATATTTTAGTATTTTAGGCTTTATATTTAGTACTAATTAAAGCGGTTGGCGTTGTTTCTCTATAAATAATGGTAAAGATCTGTTTTTAATTATAAATAAGTAATAGTTAATAATAAGGGAGAAGATCTATAAGAGTTAAGTCTTCTTATAATTATAAATGATTTAATAGTTAATGATTTAAAGAAATAATCCTTTAGTTAGCACAATATTGGAATTTCTTATAGTTATATAAGTAAAAGCATTTAGACAAGTCTCTTCTAGGTATAACCTAATAAATCTGTAGTTATTAGTAACTACTAATTAGTATTAGTAGCGCTTAGGTTATAAGTATGCTACAGCATAAATATAAGGGGGGGGGGTTTAATATTCAATTTATCTATCTCTTTAAAAGAGGGGAAGAAGCAGGCTATAATGCGGAGGTATGGTATTATAGCTATAGTACGGCCCCAGGTTACATGACCTGTAATCCAGCTAATTAGGGTGTGTGCATTCTGTATGTAACCCATAATTTATGGTTAATGCGGCGTATCCCTTCCATCATCCATACGAGCGATTCCGACAGAACCTATCTAAGGATAATAAATAATTCCCCCCTAAGCTTTACGGTTACCTAAAGAGCTAAGATACTTTAAAAAGCAATAGATAAAGCAAGATATAGTCTTATAAGACGCTAAGTCCATAATGCTCTTAATACCTGCAATAGCCTAATAACCCTACCTATATATACTCTTCCTTTAAATTCTAATGTATGAGTTTATTACAAAAAAGGCAGATAAACTAGCCCTTATAAGCTTCTCTTAATAGAAGGAGAGACTTATATTATTAAGATGCCTTATGGCCCTATAAAGTTTTAGTCTATGGTTATTAAACTATATATAACCTTACTAGAGGTGGAATCTTCTTATGAGGAAGACCTGGTTTATAAGGAAGACCTGGTTTAAAGTAATGAAAATTATAAAAACCCTCTTAATAACCTAATAACTCTACTATAAAGAGAACATAGAAGACCCTAGAAACACCCTTAAGCAGAGGCTTTTCTTACTAAGAAAGAAAAGGCTAATTTTTAACTTATAATTAACCTTTATATATAAGGAAAAATCAATATACCCGGAGAACCTTTTAAACTCTCTAATAAAGCAAAGATTAATGCTTTGCTAGCAAGGAATATGTTTGAATTTGTAAAATTTAACCTGTAAAGGCATAGAGGCAAAAGACTCTTTAGCTTGCAGATAATAAGAGAAGTTAAAGGTAAGGTAACTAACTCTTTATATAAAAAGTTATAATATATTATCTAAGGCTATAGCGACCATAGGAAAGAGGTTATTCTTATATAGTCCCTAACAATTCAGAGAGCTAGTTAAAGGCTTATTATTGCCCTTGCTCCCTTATTAAAAAAAAAAGGCATTATGGTTTAGCTAAGGGATATTACCTAAGCATATGTATAGTTACAGACAAAGCTTAATTATATAATTCTTATAAAGCTTCTAGTATAAATTACACACCTTTACCCGCTAGACGTTATTATGGTTGTAATTAAGCTGCTATACGGAATAGCAAAGGCTGGCATATATTAGTAGTCGACGTATTTTAATTATTATTATTAGAGACTATAGATAATAACCTCTATATATGACCCTTATCTTCTTATTTTATCTAGTAAAAGCTTATGTTTTAGAATTATTAGAATGCAGACTAATAATACCTTAGGACTTAGCAATGCTAAGTTTTTTAATTGTAAAGAGGTTGAGTTAAAAAATGCTAAATTCCTTGTAAAGCTAAAAGAGAGGTTAACGATTTTAATACTATTAATGTTTAATGGTTGCATTTTAAGCGAAGTTAATGATAATACCTTCTTTTTATAATAAAAGGAATAAGGAAGGAAGCTATTATAAGTTAATAACCTAACTGACCGAGCAAAATATGTCGAACAGCAAGCATAAGGAGCGTATATTACTCTAATATATTAACCTAAAGCATCTTATAATCTTTCTATTACTGCCTAAGTCTAACATCCAGGATCTAATAATGTTTTAAGGCTTAATAAAAGACTTTAATGGCAAATTAACAATTAAGACTGTGGACTTTAATATATATCTCTCTTGCTAAAAAACGCTGCTCTTTATGTCTTTATTAACGGTTCTTTTGCAAATAATAAAGACCTTAGCTCTTAACTAGGCTATATGATTATCCTAGGCAATAAAAGGAAGGATAACAATACCTTTAAATTTACCCTTAGAGGAAATATCATAATATATAGCTTAATAAAATCTAAAAGAGTCATGAGAAGTGCATTAGCTTTTAAGCTATATAGGATGGTTTAAGGTGTTAATATTGCCTACATAATAAGCACTACTCTAAATATCATTACTAACCAATTAAACAAGCTAAAAATTCTAATAATAATATGTACTAACTCTTTCTTGCTATATAAATATATTATTAAGCTAGGGACAATAAAGAAAAAGAGGCTAATAATTAATATTATAGCTTTATAGCAGTTATATAAGAGGAGGAAAGTGGCTGAGATACGCTGGATTAATAGTAATAATAATCCTATGGATGTAATAATAAAAGCTTTACTAAATAAAGCTTTTAAGACCTTTGTAACAAAGAATAAAGCCTAAATCCATGTAGAAGAATGGGTTAAAAGACCTATTGCGAGAATTGCCGTAAGAGCCGCTGCCGGAGCCGCTAAAGAATAAAAAAGTCCTAATTCCTTACTAAATCTAATAACAAATTAAGCGCCCAATAAAGAGCTTAAATTCGATAAATTTGAACGCGATTATAAGCGCCTAATTTAGTAGGATTAAACGCGGGAATTACACTCTTTAGCCCCCCCCCCCCCTATAACACTCTTTACCTCTATAACCATTCGGCCTAGACTAACAAAAGTCATTCATTTAAAGGATGTTTTTTGCTTTATTACTTATTTATTAATATCTGATTATTTAGGACGTTTTATGCATTTTTTAGAGCGATTCCTCTTCTTCTTTAATAGAGAGAGAATTTGCAAGTATTAGAATTGCTTATATGGATGATAGAAGGGATACGCTGTATTAACTAGGAATTATAGGTTGCATACAGAATGCACGCACCCTAATTAGCTGGATTACAGGTTATATAACCTGGGGCCGTACTATGGCTATAACACCATACCTCCGTATTGTAGCCTGCTTCTTCCCCTCTTTTAGAGACATAAATAAATTAATTATTAAAACCCCCCCCCCTACATTTATGCTGTAGCATACTTGTAACCTGAGCGTTACTAACACTTATTATGCTTTGAGGTAAAGCCTACACATACTTCCTTAAATACTTTAGAGTAAAGACAATCCCATTTAAGGAGATGACTTAGAACATTAGGAATCACTTTAAAACACCTAAGAATAAGAGCTTCTATAAAACACAATTTGCTGATTTATACCTTTGCTATATTATTATAGAATATTTAATAAAGAATAAGTTAGAATACTTAGAAATTCTTCTTAACTGACTTATAAAGATATTTAATGGCCTTTATAACCCTCTTAAACAAGATATAATTCTTCTTTATTAAGTATAATAAGTAATAGAAAATGATAATGATTTCTATAATACTAAATTCAGAAATATGCCAACCTTTAAAGGATTTATTAGTAATCTTTAAAATTACCTCTTAGTAATAAACATACCACTAACCTTTATAAGTTAGTTACTAACAACTACTAATAACAATTTAACTGCCCTTATTACCTAGTCTACAGACTAAAACACTAACATAGTAATGTTTACAGACTAACGCTATTTATAAGCTATATATTGTAAAAAACCTTAAGCTAAAGCAAGCTTAAAGAAATGCTTTATTTACTATAAAAAAGGATACTAGTTAACTAACTATCCTGCCTCTAAGTAAAAGAAAGCAAAAGTAACTTAGTAAAATAACAAAAAACACTAAAAACCACCCTCTAAATGCTAATACTATATATTCCTATAGGCCTATAAAGGCAAAATAGCCTAACTTACTGCTACTAATAATAGTAGTAAGGATGAATATAAAAAAGCCGCTTAGAATACTGCTTTTCTTATTACTAATAAAAAAGAGAAACCAGATAATAAAGAGGCTTATAATACTCTCTCCTTTATAGTATTCTTTATATAAGCACTAAATCCCCTACTCTTTTCCTAATTAACTGTAAACTTCTTATAGAATAATGCTTTTAAACATGCTTTATTTCTTAAAGACCCTTATAACTACAATACTAATAAATAACCTTAATAACATATGTATCTTTTAAATATAAGATATACAGTAAATATATTTTATAGTATACTCCTGGATATAGGAGCATTAAGAATTTTAACTGCTAGCTAAGGCTAAGTTAATACTCTAATAAAAATTATAAAGAACCTTATAATTAAGCATTCCTCTAACTAAAGGACTATTACCTTTAGAGCTAGTACTATAACTTTAACTAGTATTTTAAAGCTTCTAATGATTTTTAGCATAATACCTTTTTATATGCTTAATAGTGCCACACTGTTTTTATATTCTATTATAGATATAAATAGAATAAGTATTAAACTTAATAATCTTAAGAATCTTCTAATCTAAGGAGATAAAAAGGTACCTATTATTAGGAAATAGGGATATCCTTAGTGGATAGCTAGTTCTTAAGAACCTGCTATCTTTATGCTTTCTGAAGCCGAAATCCGTTAACTTTATTGCCGATTTAGTCATCCGTTAATCGACCGATTGAATAACCTTCTCGCCAGGGCTGGTGAAGACCATCACCATCACCATCATCATCATCATCACCACCACCACCACCACCACCACCACCACCACCACCATCACCATCACCATCACAGCATGTATCGTGCTCTACTCCCGTCTCCTCGGACGCCCGTGCATACATACTAGACCAACTGCTAGATGCTAGATACAAGACATGCCTCAGTCCCCATGTCGATTTCGATATTCCAGACCCGCCCCTGTTCCTTTAAAGCTCCCCCTTTCTCCATATCGATTCCTCCCATCCTTCCTTCCTTCCATCCATCCGCCCCTAGCCACTCTCCTCCACGCTCCACTTGCTTGCACGCTCCCTGCTTGTCTTCAGAAACATGCAGTCTCTGCAGCACATGGCGCACACGCGCGCACACGCACATGTACTTCATAACCGTCATGACGAATGTACATGCTACCTAGCTCCTACTACCCACGCCGTCACATGCACAGCCACTTCACATCTGCGACTCCAACCGAGCCCGCTCACCCCGACCTCCGACCTCCGTCGGCCCTGCGCTGCGGTGCGCTCCCCTCACAACGACCTACCACATGTGAGCATGTGTCTTCCTCTTCTCTTCTCTTCTCTTTGCTTCTCTCGTTCCTTCCTCCTTTCTCTCTCCTTCTTTTTTCCCTTTCCCCCTCTTGTGTCTCTCAACTGCCCCTCGAACCAAAAACACGCACACCATTCTGTCCAAAACCCCCCTTTTCCCTCACCGACCTCGCCCCAGAAAACCTCATCCGCTCATCTCTCATTCTCCCGGGACCCGAACCTGATCATCCTCCCAGAGTTCTGCTAGTTCTAGAATAATCCAACCAGATAAGAAAAAAAGAAGATGCACTGGCAACAAAGAAAGAAAGAAAAAAGAAGACTAGACTAGAATAAAAAGTAAACCGAAAATCACCAAGTAGATCAAGGAAGCAAAAGAGAACAAGGGAAAAGACAACCCCCTGAGCCCACGGCTCCGGAGCCGAATGCCTAAATCGGCTGCCCCTGTCCGCCTCCTCGAGTCAGTCAGGCTCTCGACGTACCACAAGGAATATCATGCGTCCAACAGCCAAAATGAAAGTCCGTCACGCGAGTCAATTCATGTATTCCATCCACTTTGTTCCATTCACAACACATTGTAGACCTTTTTTTTTTTTGTTTCTCTTATCTTGCTCTGGCCGCTTAGCTCCTTCTCTTCTTTCGCTAAGTCGATGGTCTTGCATGCATGCTTGCCTGCGTGATATTCTGCCCGGCTGATTGATGGCGACAATTGGCAATTGGCGATTGGCGAGGATCCCGCGGCCAGAATCGTGATCCAACCTCGAGACTTTGCTATCCCCCTTTCGTCATCCTATCTTTCTTCTTTCTTTTTCTTTTTCTTTTGTGGGAGCCTCGGCGTCCGCCGTAGCCCAAGACACTGCCTGCCCGCATATTTCCAGGCAGAAAGCTTCTCTTCGACGGCTGCTTCGCTTCCTTGCTTCCTTGCTGACGCTTCTACTCTCATCACCGAGTCCCATCCTTTTCCCAGGTAGACAGACGTATGTAAGCACGGATGTCTTGGACGCGACAGCAAACAACCCTCACCCCTCTCCTCGACAAGACAACCTTTCCCTGCCCGACTTGCTGCAGATCAATGCCGGATGAGCGAGCGCCTCTGAGCTTGATGTGTGTGTCATTAGGGCTGAGATGCAAATGCTCAAGGCCTGAACCATGGTCCGTGGCCCCCCCTCGCACAGAGACGGGCGGTAGGGTTTGAAGGAAGCTCCGCGTTGCATGCATCCCATGCACGCATGCCATATCATCACCAGAACTGTGGCACGGGATTGGATGCGCTGTACCTTACCGCGGAGGAGAGACATGCTCTGCATCCCTCTGCCACGTCTCCGGTCTCTCCAGCATCCGAGAACCACTCACCTGATGCTCGAGACCGATGATACAAGACGGATTTTGTTCTGATGATCATGACACGGGTTTTGGCCCCCTCCCCATCCCGCCCCAGGTTCTCCAGACACCGGCCGAGTGTGCCATGCCCGCATCCACCATGCGATAGTCGCCGATCGATCAAACCACGGCTAGCCCGCCTGGTCTGCCCCAGACTTTCAGCTGAAAATACCGTCCCCAGCTCAGAGTCGCCTCCCCTGCCGGACAAAGTATCAGAGCCATGCCTTTTGCTCCCGTACACATACATGTACCGTACACACACATCATGCACGGTTGCTTCATACGACATGACAGGTAGTGAAGCGAGTCAAGCGACCCAAACACATCGGCGCTCTTTGCTATCCCGCGGCTAAGCTCGCGGACCATCCATAGGCTGATGAGAGCACATGGCGTGGCTGCAGACTAGAGAACAAAGCCCCTATTATTAGTCTGCCCGATTTTAAGAAGCTAACGTTCCGATTAGTCTGGGGTCGGTGGGGGGAAAGGGGGGGTTGGTTGAGGAACTGGCTGTTGCTTGTTGGCAACAAGTTGGCAATATGACAACACAAAATCCCGTTATTCAAAAACCGAGCAGACCTCGGCGTCTGCTCTCCAGGCTGCTTCTTGTATGTATGCGCGGTATCATTGTCAATCAGCGGCCTCTTTGCTGCCTTGTTGATGCAGTCAGCTGAACTGCGACGCAGCAACGAAACTGGCAAGACGGGAAAGCAGACATGTGTATGTATGTGTAGTACACAGTACACACATACACCACCATTTGTTGGCTCCCTCGTCTGTTATTGCCTTTTGAGCATGTCATTTTTCCTCTTTGGCAAAATTCGGCAAAAGAAAGTCATGATATATCTAGGCATGTCTATCATATGACAATGCTCAAGGACATCAATTTTCTCTGTCGGTTGGTTGCATGCTTGCGTTCCTGGAAAGCCATGGCATACTGCTTCTATGATGCATCAAAAGTGACCAGACAGAGGAGCCTCAAAGGTCTGGGAACCCCAGGCGTGACAAGGTAGACCCAGCCAAAGGGAGGCCAAAAGACCGCATCGTGTAGACCTGCAGACACGGCTCGACGCACGTCGCGTATTGTCATCGGAAAATGTCCGTGAATAGGAGAAGAATGTACATGTGTACATATACATGTGTAAACTTGTATGCACACCAGCAGCTTTGCATGAAGCCCTCGATGCCACCCCGCGAGGCCACAGTACTTGGACCAAAGAAGCTGAGCTGCAGGCAGTCTTTCTGGATTGCCAATCAATAATGGCGATCAACGGTGCCAACGGTGACAGCCAAGGGTGCCTGTCACCGGTACTGCAAAAAAACCGGCAGAAACACGGCACGTTCTTGGCGTGTCTCTTCCTCTTCCACAGCAAAAGCAACTCCAAATGCGAATAATCAACCGTCGGAATTCGCTTGGCTGCCCCCCCCCCTTTTTTTTTTTTCTTCCTGTTTTTCCTGTTTTTCTTTTCCTGTCAAAGGCACAGCAGCTTTCCATGTATGTTTCCCTGTACATTGTATGCCAATATACACATGAGCCTGCAACATGGTCGGTCCTAATTCGGGCATTTCAGGTGATAACCAAAAGGACTCGGCATTCCCTAGATACCGGTATCGCGCGACATGGTCTCGCATGCAGATGTCAAGCCTCAATCTTGAGCGTCAGCAGTGGAGATGTAATTGAAGCGAGCATTCTCCAGCGAGTTGCTGGGACACCTGCGCCCTGCGCCCTGTTGGTCTAGCCAGCTGCTACTACCCATGCGAGGCAGGATCCGCGTCATTTCCTGTTTCCAACTTCTATCGTTGGGGCCAGCCAAGTCTCTTGACTGGCAATTTTCCCATGCCAGACCTGCCCACCTCGTTGATTCCTCACCATGTCACAGTTCTGTGGGTTTGGCTACGACCAGCCGCATGTCGGGAGAAGACGAACTTGATCATACCAACAGCATCTTCTAGCGAGGTGCCCACTACTGAGGGGCATCTCCATATGTTCACGGGTACCTACTGCACAGACAGGGTACCTACCAGGTCAGTACGTAGGTCTGGTAGGTAGGTACTGGTAGACAACACGTATCGAGCTCTTCCTTCTGTCTATATCTTGTCCATCGCCCGCGTCATGTCGGGTTGAGTGCAGTGCAAGCAGGGATCGCGGTTCGTGCTCGTCGTCACTGAACAAGAATAAAGGTCAGGTACCTGCAGTGTCTACCTTGAAGAGTGTATCTGTCCGAGTCAGCCACTTCCATCTGTCAAACTTTCCTTTCCTCCGTTGACTAACGAGAAAAATTGAGCCAAGTGGACACCGACGCTTCCGTCGTCCACCCGTCCAACAAGGATTTTCCAAAAGAGGATTTGGATTTTTTTTCTGTTCTGCAGGCGACTGAGTGGCTTGGTCCTTGGCAGACACACGCAGTAGGTATATGGCACCATCGTCACACGACACTCAGGCACGGCTGCAACTTTGGGGATCCTCTGAGGTCGTGTCTTGAATATGCTGCTGGCCATTTGAGTACGTGTCTTTATACCGCCCGTGCCGATGCCTGCAGTAACGGTATGTACGAGTTGGCAGGCACGTCCTGCCCAGGTACCTGCCCTACCTTACATAAACGTATAGTAAGTACGTACTTGGGTAGTAAGCCGGAAAGTGCCGAGACGCGCAACAGCCATCTTGCACGTCGCAGCAAATGCACCCAACCACCCACTTCCAGCACCAGGCAGATCTGGATCCAAGTTGAGTCGAGATCCATTTGATCTTTCGGAAATCTGTCTGCGCATATCTACCACTGCGGAGTATGTGCCGTCCAACGGAGAACAAAGCCCCCCGCTCTGCGAGTCTGCAATCCATTCTCACCATAGCCTCACAGGCGAGGAGCATCTCAATACCAGTCGCGCCCCCCCCCCGGACCCGAAGAGTTCCAAAGCAGCCAAGTCATGGACAGACCCGACTTCTGTTCTCAACATCCTTGCCATGCTACCCTTGACAGTTGGCCCTGTTGCTGCAGCTGCTAATATGCGACGGTATCATTCACCGTCCAGCATTTTCCCAGTCTCTCCTCATGGTTCCCCCGTCGGGCTTTCTTATGTCATGTACCTAGTACATGCACATATATGTATTAGCTCCAGCTTGTCACTCAAGACTCCGCAGCCTCTTGTTGGACAGGTCCCGTTCGTTTCGTTTTGCCCTGCAGGGGCTGTCGAGATGATGATCAGTTTCCCAGCTCCGCCTTCATAAGAATCAAATTGTCTCGACCGCAGACGCGACGCTGTGCCCCAAAAGGAAAAGGGAAAAGAGACAAAAAGGGGGAAAGGTTCGAAAGGTGCAAGGTTTGTTGCCATTGCCGCCCTGGCCCTGGCACTAGAACGTCAACATGTTCGGTACGGGCACGATGAGCCTCTATGCTAGGTACCACGATGCTGTCTCCACTCCGGCCTCGAGAAAATCGCCCAAGGCAGCACGACCTTCCACTTCTTCTCCCTCAAAACATCACTCGCCTTCAGATTCATGGTCCATGGAGCAGCTTTCGAGTGCCAGTGTATCAGAATTCCTCGGGCCTGCTGTCGACCGTCCCCCTTCTTCGCAGAAGCTGAGGCAGCTCAGCAGGCAAATGAAACGAGCTTCTCACTTACAAGGTCATCATGGTCACAAAACTGTCTCGTCTGAATCATCATCCAGGTCTTCCCTGGCCGCTCCCGACCGGATACCATGGGATTTGGCATTGGACAACCTCTCTCTCGTCCGAAAATGTTCTACTCCATCCCATGATGGCAACACTCCGTCTTGGGGCCGGCCTGAAAGTACACACAACTTTGGACGAAATTTCTTTCATCGCCGTGCCAGGTCAAACCGCGAGAGCAGCGCTCATGACTCGGTGAGCTCCATATACTCACAAGATGCGCCTGCTGAAGACAGTTCCGCGGTTGGAGGAAAAGAAGGCATCTTACCAGCCATTTTCTCAAGGGTGAAGGCTTCTCGCGACCAAGCTGCCCCAAAACGCCCATACATATCAGGCCCATTCAACTTTCAGCATGTTGCGCACACACGACGCGATGAAGCGAGAAAAGAAACTTACCCTGTTGCCCTGGTCGACGGGCCGATGGGCGTTCCTTGTCTTGAATCACGAATCACGTCATGCGATCCTGAGACCGGAGACAGTACTCGCCCACCTCCAATCACGAAAGACTCTCCTCGTTCTTCAGGGCCGCGCCGGTTCATCAAGCATATTCGATCTCAGGACCAGCTTCACAAGAATCAGTCGCCTCCACCGTCCCCAGCAGAGCAACCCCGTGGCTCGTCACCCTTTGTTCTAGCACTGCCTCCGCGGACATCTAGTCGTCAGTCCAGCCATCGAGATGTGTCTGCATCACTCAATGCGGTCATGAATATGCATTCTACGACGAGTAACAAGGCCCACCCGCAATTGCCTTTTTGGAACACGTTCCCCAGAGAAAATTCGACTGAGGAGGAACTAGGTCCTCACGAGTCCGTCCCCGTTGCGCATACTGAGCAACAATTTTCAACAACCGACGAGAAACCGCTTCCGTGCGTCATATCAAGCGCTCGTGACTCGACGTGGCCACTCCCAACACCCACGTCTTTCATATGTGATTCCGCTCTGTCAGATGTCGCAGAGGAGGAAGAGCACCATTGGCTGTCCCGACTGAGCAGATTAAGCCTCTCGAGTAACAGCTCTTCCCTCCGGGCTGTGCAGTCTGTCCCTATACTGCGAAGCCTGGCTGAGTCTTGTCGGCCAATGAGTGGAGCGTCGGAAACACTCGGTGCCGTGGATATCATGGGATCAGACCGACTCGCTTGCAAAGATACCCAGGCGCCCGCAGTTCATGTCGGCACTCCAGCACCAGAGAACTGGGAGGCTTTGATCGACTACTGTTACGAGCACGAAGCGGAGGCGAATTGCGACTATGAATGGGACAGATCGTCGCTCGACATGTCTATAGACGGCACCAATCCGCCCGGTATTGCGCTAGCGGTCTGCGAGCCTGGACCGCAATCAAACTCCAACGCACGATCGCAGAGCAGCCAGGTCTCATTCTCCCCTACGGTACTGGAAGGACCCTTCTTGAGCCCAGCCAGCAACAACAGCTCAACGCGGTTCGAAACTGAGGCCGCCAGTAGTCCTAAATCACCCGCGCTTAATAATTTCTCCTTGCCGCGCGGCGACGGAAAGCATCCTCTGTCACTTAACTGGTCTTCGGGGTGCTTGACGTTCCGAGAGTCCCAAAATTTTACCCTCTCACCTTCGTTTCTTATTCCTTGTGATTATAAACAACAGATGCTTCAACACCAAGTCGAGAAGCAGGACTATGCCGATTTCGAGTTCCCGGCCAAAAATTGTCAAACGTCGGCGTCCCATGACGATGGGGTATTGACCTTGGGAAACAACACGCCGTTCCTTGTGACAGGCCAGCGAATCAGCACATCCACCACAGCCACTTCGTCAACATTCCGTTCAAATTCTATTGGAAGACAATACCGCTCAAGCAACTCTTCCTGGACTACATTGAACCGGCGTACGCCTAGCAGCACTTCCCTCAGCAACATGGCTGGTGCCCTCACGGACGATTCGGCACCGTTGGCTGCAGCCCCGGCCACCGATGTCGCGCACGAAGAGACTCGAGGAGCCGGTGCGAGCCATGCGCCTCAAGACCATGTGCCAGACCTGATAGCTTTCCCACAAACGACTTGACTCAAGAGATGCCATAAGAGCCATGCCAGCGAGTCAAAGGCGCGGAATGAAGCAGCGCCTGTTTGTGCCGTGGAAAGCTGTCGACCCCGGAGATCACGAGCGATGAGTACCAGTCTCGGTGCCCAGGTGGCCCCGCCGGTCGGGCAATACACGGTGTTCCCCGGAGCACACGCGGAGGTCATTGGATATCCTATCTAACCGCGATGCAAAACATTTTATTGCACACACGCCAACATAGAAAGACTCTGGCGCTTCAGCTGTCTGCCTTGTCGAAATCTCTCTCTTTCTCTCTCTCTCT
>AFQZ01000866.1:0-22601 GCA_000222935.2 Aciculosporium take MAFF-241224 | reverse complement strand
AGTGTCGGGGACGGGACGGCTGGGGAGGAGGAGGACGACGGGGTGTCGGGGACGGGACGCTGGGGAGGAGGAGGACGACGGGGTGCCGGGGACGGGACGCTGGGGAGGAGGACGACGGGGTGTCGGGGACGGGACGCTGGGGAGGAGGACGACGACGGGGTGTCGGTGGCAGGGGAGGGAGCTGTGTGTGTGTGTGTGTGTGTGTGGCCGCGGGCCTGTCCGGGTGAGCGGTCGTCGTCGAGCCGGAAACCAGACGGCCGCGACGTACGGAGAGGAAGGGGAAGGGGAAAGGAAGAGACGAGCGTGCGGCGATGCCCATGACGCATCCCCAGCGGCGGCCGCGAGCCTTTTATCTCCAACGCCCTCGTCCCCAACCCAATCCCGTCCCCCTCACTCGCCCTCCCCCCAATCCCCCCAGCCCGATGCCCAATCCCAGGCCGGCATCCGGCTTGGCGCGCCAATCACGCCCCCCGTGCGCAGAACGGGCTGCGGGCCGGCAGACAGGTCAGGAGCCTTCCCCTCCCGCCGACGAGGCCAGCTGACCCCGACACCCCCGCCTCTGCCCAGCCGCGCCAATGGGAGGCGCTGCGGGGTGCGCGCACGGCACAAGCACCACAGGACGCGTCTCTCGTTTCCGCGCATGCGTTTCCGCACCTGCGCTGCGCATACGAGAAAAGACGAAGCCTGTTTCACGCTGCCCGCCCGCCCGCATGACCAAACAGACCGATCCGCTCCGTCTCGAGCCCGCGTGCTGCAGTCTTCCACCCGCACGTCCAGATGCTCTGCCGCCCGATCCATCGCCATCAAGAGGCCAAGTCCCCCCGGGGCCCCTGCGGCCCCGCGCCTGTAAAAGCACCGCGGCGAGTAATCGAGTCCCAAGCCCCCGGGTGTGATTTCCTTATTATATTGCAAAAGAGCTGCACAATAATCCTGTCCTTGTTCATATTCCCTCCGGGGGCCCTGCCGGGGGCCGCCTGCGGCGAGCTGCCGCCTCCAGCGGACTCCCTTATGTCTGCAATTCATCTCCCTTTGCGAATATCCCTCCGGGGGCCCTGCCGGGGGCCGCCTGCGGCGAGCTGCCGCCTCCGGCGGACTCCCTTATGTCTGCAATTCATCTCCCTTTGCGAATATCCCTCCGGGGGGCCCTGCCGGGGGCCGCCTGCGGCGAGCTGCCGCCTCCGGCGGACTTCCCCTTGTTATAGTATAAAAGAGCTGCATAACAATCCTATAGTTGTCAATATTCCCCCCAGCGGACTTCCCCTTATTGTATTATAAAAGAGCCGCACAATAATCCTATAGTTGTTACTATTCCCTCTAGCGGACTTCCCCTTGTTATAGTATAAAAGAGCCATATAATAATCCCATCGTTGTTAATATCCCCCCAGCGGACTTCCCCTTGTTATATTGTAAAAGAGCCGCATAATAATCCTGTCATTGTTGATAGTCCCTCCGGGGGCCCTGCCGGGGGCCGCCTGCGGCGAGCTGCCGCCTCCGGCGGACTTCCCCTTGTTATAGTATAAAAGAGCTGCACAATAATCCTACGGTTGGAAATAGTTCCTCCGGCAGACTCCTCCCCGTTCTATTGCGCAAGAACCGCGCTGGTCCCGTCCTCGAATGTGATGTGACTCCCCTCGCCTCTTATCAAACAAGGCAGCCATGTTGATAAACAAAGAGGCATCCAGCTGAACAAGGTGGAAGAGCCGCAATAGAACAGAAACAGGTGCTTTGTTCAGCAGGGTTTCCAATAATGAATCTTGATTGATTTGTAAAAAAAAAAAACCTGAAAAAAAAAACCCCTTCTTTAGCTGCTCATGAAAAAATACATGTACCCGTCATGTTCTGCATGTGCAAGCTCTCCTCACATCAGCACGCTTCCTTTTCCCACCTCAGCACCTAGGACAGAGGAGGACGGCTTTATTTTCCCACCTCAGCACCTAGGACAGAGGAGGACGGCTTTATTTTCCCACCTCAGCACCCAGGGCAGAGAAGGATAGCTTCCTTTTCCCACCTCAGCACCCAGGGCAGAGAAGGATAGCTTCCTTTTCCCACCTCAGCACCCAGGGCAGAGAAGGATAGCTTCCTTTTCCCACCTCAGCACCCAGGGCAGAGAAGGACGCTTCCTTTTCCTATTATAGCACCTAGGGCAGAGGAGGACGCTTCCGTTTCCCACCTCAGCACCCAGGGCAGAGAAAGACAGCTTCACATGCTAACAAGCACATGCCGCACACAGCAGCACCTGCACAACGCCTCCCCAATCACCCACCACAAGCCATTGTTCCGTACCTACCAAGCCAACGCCCGTCGCCAGAAACCCGTCCCCCTGAAACATGACTCGATGGATGAGGGGTTAATGGTGGTCAATTGGTTGTTGTTGTTGTTGTTGTTGTTGTTAAGCTAAGAGTATCTATTGACCCATGATCTCATCAAGTACTGTAACCCATTCCTCACGTGATCTTTTTCTCCACTCAACACCCCTCTCCACCTGTTAATAATAAGGCACAGGGCAAACCGCCCAGCACACCCCCAAGGGATATGCACGTGCACCCCCCTTTTGACCCGTCCGCACGGCCGGCCAATTGGTCAACACCACCCACGCATACGCACGCATGCCTCGCATCAGACGCGAAAACACCGAGGATCGATCCCATACTCTCTCCTCCACCACGGCGTGCGGCACAGCACAGCATGCGCAACGCGTGCCTTTGGCGTCTGTCGTCTGGATTCAGCATTCGGCATCGAACGTGACCGACGCCGTCCCATCCATCCCGGTGCTGCACATCCATCCATCCTCTACGCATCCCGTTCCTTCCAACGCGCTCATGTGCATTGTACGGTGCAATACTTCTGGCACGCGAGGTTGCTACGGCAAATTGCTCTCTTTGCTTAAAAACTCCCTTTTCTTAAAAACTCCCTTACCTTTTTGGAAAAAAAAAATTGAAACAAAACGAAACGAAATTAAATAAAATTAAATTAAAATGAATTAAAATGAATTGAAACAAAACAAATGAAAACAAGATATAAAGTAAAATGAAAAGAAAACCAAGATGAAAAAATCACCTCGTGCCGTGGGCCATGGTACGTTCCATCAAGAGGAAATCACCTCGTGCCGTGGGCCATGTTGTATTCGACCAAGACCCATCGTCTACCTCTACCAGATTCCTTCTCTGCGCTCCTCGTCCTGAAATGCCCTTCTCCCCCGCGCCCATCCTTCGTGCCAGGCCCACCGTGCAGGCCACTGCTCTGAACCATGCAATCGACGGCTGTCCTTGTTGTCGTCCTTGTCGTTTGTAAAGACCAGCGCAGAGGCGGGGGATGCCCCATCTCCACCACTCCTCCCGTGTCCAAGACCCGCGCGTATACGATTATTATAGGTAAATAAAAAAAAAAAAAAAAAAAAAAAAAAAAACAACAAGTGTATGTCATGACGCCAAAAGCCACGCTTATGCACATGCTCGGAAACAAGAAGAAACAAATCGCAATGCCGCCCTCCCATCGTCGATATCCCCCCGGGAGCCCTGCCGGGGGCGGCCGCCTCCCCTTGGTCCAAAGAGAAAAGGGGCCCAGGGACGTGGCCTCGTCAGCCCACCGAAACGACCACATCGCCCTTGCAGTTGCCGTACGAGCAGCACGCGGACGCATCCAAGACGCCCTTGAGGATCGCATCGACCTTGTGCTAGAGAAGCAGAACGTCAGCATCTTTCTTCTCTCTCTTTGACCCGTCTTGAACACATGTCTCTTTTCATGGGCGTCTCTTCTTCTTGTCAACATCTCTTCGACCCGTCTTGAACACATGTCTCTTTTCATGGGCGTCTTCTTCTTCTTGTCAACATCTCTTCGACCCCTCTTGAACACATGTCTCTTTTCATGGGCGTCTTCTTCTTCTTGTCAACATCTCGCCCGCATTTCCCCCCACGGAAATCCCCCAAGACACCACAACGTACCTGCTCGCATGGACCCGACGGGCTCACCGGCGCGGCAAGCCCCAACGCGGGCAGCAACATGGCGGGGAGACACCAGGCGGGCTTCATGGCCGCGATGCCGTCGTGTGTGATGAGAAGCCGGTTGCTGCAGAACAAGAGAAGGAGAGGAGAGAACAAGGCGAGGTCGTAAAACGGCACGGCTCTGCTGTCGATGCAACCTCGTGGCGCTTACTGCGTGTATTGGTGTGGAACGGGCTAGGAGTTTTTTTTTTGTTTCTGCCAAGAAGAAGGCGAGAAGAAAGGTCCTCCTCTCCCGCTTGTTCGTTCGTTCAAGCACCGACCGAGATAAACTTCGTCTCGGATCCAACGTGTGGGAGGGAAGGTAGGCTTTGCCAAAGCTGGCTCTGGCCTGCACGTACGTGTCGTCGGGTGGCGGGGGGGGGGGGGGGGGCCGGATTTTCGTGAAGAAAGGACCGGGGAGTGGGCTGCCGAGCTGCTTATGTAGGTAGTGCCACTGGTGGGTGGTGCAGGAACGATGGTGTCCGGATAGGGCATCCGTCCCAAACTACCCATCCACGCATGCATGGATGCGATGCATAAACAACGGCTTGGTGCGTTGAGGGAAGGGGGAAAAAGGCCGACGGGGCGCGGAGGCTAGATGCTGGGTGCTTGGCGAGGCGCTGGCTGGGATTCTGGGCCGAGCCCGGAACGGAACGGTGGCACATGCGATGCTGTGTGTGTGTGTCTGTCTGCGCGTGTGCGTGTGTGCGTGCACCGCACCCGGCAGGCAGAGGGAACGAGGCTGGCAGGCTGGCTGGCAGGCTGGCTGGCAGGCGTCGGACGGACTGGGGCGGGGCGTCGCCAGCTGTGGGGGGGCGTCGCCAGCTGTGGGGGGGCAGCGCGGCGGGGTGCCCACAGAGAGGTGAGCAGGTAGGTAGGAGTAGGTACCGAGACGACGTGGTACTTGCCTGCCGCCTGCACACGCGCACCACCACCTAGGTACTTGGGTACTCGCTCCTCGGCACAAGTACCCGGGCGAGCCACCCTCGTGAGCCAGGCCGGTCGGTCGTCACACGCACGTCTCCCCTGCTGTGACGCCATCACACACACCTCCGCCGACCCGAGCTTGGAAAAGGGTCAGCACCGTATCGTGCAGCCGGCCTGTCGTCTTGTGCCCACACGCGGCACACATGGGCTCCTCCCAACGTCCTTTGTTCGGAAGCCCTAATCAGCGTCGGCGATTGCCCCATGGCCATCTCTCCCTTCTCTCTGCGTCCCCTGCCTGCCTGGTGTCTGCCCGTCGCCTGAGAGTCTGCCCGTCCCCTGAGAGTCTGCCCGTCCCTTGAAGTGACGGCCCTTGAAGTGACGGTCCTTGAAATGACGGCCCTTGAAGTGACGGTCCCTTGAAGTGACGGCCCTTAAAGTGACGGTCCTTGAAATGACGGCCCTTGAAATGACAGCATTGAAGTGACGGTCCTTGAAATGACGGCCCTTGAAGTGACGGTCCTTGAAATGACGGCCCTTGAAGTGACGGCCCTTGAAATGACGGCCCTTGAAGTGACGGCCCTTGCATATCGACCAAACTATTGTATTCCCTCGGAGAAGAGCGGCCAGCCAGCCAACCAAATCCAGCCACTTTCCTCTCATCGGCCCTACGCCAGCCCGCCAACCCACCTCCCTCTCTCTCACGCCCTGAATCCGACGGCCCTCAGAGCCACGCTTTTTTTTTTTTTTTTTTTTTTTTTTTTGCTCGCTTTTTTTTTAAACACCACGCCAACAGCCGCCCAACACGTAGCGTCTGCGCCACAGAACCCCCCGTTTCTTCGACAACCATGTGCTAGCTTCGTTTTTTTTTTTTTTTTTTTTTTAAATTTGGAATGCGAGCCAGCCGTTGTCCTCGTGTTCTGGCGCTACGTCGGGTGCTGCTGCATTGCGGGGACGCAACCAACGCACCCGGACAGACGATTCGTTCCTTTTGTGGGACGGCGAGACAAACACGAGGGAGGAACGCAAAGGTACGTTACGTAGTCAGTCATCTGACTAGTCCTTCCTTCCTTCTTTCCTTCCTTCTTCTGTCTCGTTCGAAAACGGAAAGTCGGATTTTTTTTTTTTCCACCATGATGTCATCATCTGCTTCGGCACATGAGACCGTGCGCCGCAAGCCACCACTCGTGTGCCGCCGCCTCCTGTCGTGTCTCGTCTTGTTTTGTTTTGTTTCGTTTCGTCCCCTCTCGTTCGTCTCACGGCAGCTGCTGCGCAACGGCGACGAGCATCCGCATCGGCATCACCTGCCGTGTCGACACGTCTCATCTCGTCGTGCGCTGCCTGCCTCGCCAGTCAGCCAAGACGGAGCGAGTCTCGTCGTGCGCTGCCCGCCTCGCCAGTCAGCCAAGACGGAGCGAGTCTCGCACGCGCCAGACCTCGACGCCCACCCCGCCGAGAACAAGCCGGCCCGGCCGTCCCGCGGGACAACAGGCAACCGCCACGTCGCCCACGTCTGCCACGGCGCTGCTCGCGCACGCCGCCAGCGAGACGCGCACCTCTTGTGCGCCGCGGCCGTCGCCGTCCCCCGCGATGCGCCATACCTTGACGCGCTGGTCGTTGCTCACGCTCACGGCCAGCATCTCCCCTTCTCCTGGTCCCTGATGCGCATGATGCGGCGGGTGCGGGTGCGACGTGGGAAGCAGCGCCACGCCGTTGACGGCGGCGGCGTGTGCACCGCCGACGATTGCCCGTGCTGCAAACTCGTACGTCGTCGTGCCTGTGCCTGTGCCTGTGCCTGTGCCTCTGCCTCTGCCTCTGCCTGTGCCTCCTCCGTCCTTCTGCCCCTCGGCAATCTGCACGATGCCGACGGCGTTGTCGTCCCCCCCCGTGACGACCCGAAACCGCGTCCCCTCCCTCCTCATGTCGAGGCTCTTGATGCTGCCCTGGTGCACGGCCGATGCCGCCCCCAGCACGTAGCTCTGCACCCCCCCGGTCCCTCCGTCCAGGACGGCAGCCCAGAGCGCCAGGTGCCCGTCCGTGGAAGCCGTCATGATGTGGAGCTCGTTTCCGTTCCCGTTCCCGTTTCCGTTCCCGTCTCCCTTGAAACCGAGATGCCGCACCTGCGTGATGCAGGCACCCGTGTACGCGCCCACAGCCAGCAGCCTGAACGACCCCCGACCGACCTCATACTCGTAGGTGCGCAGCGACGAGTTCGAAAACCCCAACGTCACGGCCACGCGCTGGTTAGCGTGTCCGTCTCCCCGTTTCGACACGTCAAAGTCCGTGATTCGCAAATCGCCCACCGGGCTCTTGTCCGTCAGGACACCCTCGCACACGACCGCCAGGCCCCCGTATGCCGAACCCGCGAGCTTGCTCGTCCGCCAGACGAAGAATTCTTCGTTGCCGCCGCTGCTGAAGAGGTACTCGTCTTGGAGCCACCGTAGTTTCTGGAGCCCCGTGACGTGGGCCTTGACGCACGCGAGCTGGCGCATCGTCGCCGCTGTGGCGGGCCGCCCCCGTTCTTCTTGTTCGTCCTCGTCGTCGTCGTCGTCGTCGTCGACGTATTCCCATATCCGTATGCAGGTGTCTTCCGCGCCCGAGGCGACGAACCGGGCGCTCGCGCCGAGGGCGCGGATCTCCCGCCCGTGGGTGCCGCGCCGGACGGTCCGCGCGGGCGGCGTCCGCTGCGTGTGCACGCACAGCTTGGACGTGCGCGTGTATGCGAAGCGGTGCCGCTGCGGGTCCCGCGCGCTGCCGTGCAGGCGGAACGTGCGGTGGGCGCCGCCGCAGTTCACCGCCGCCAGCTCCTCGCCCGTGGACTCGTTCCAGAGGACAAGGTCCTTGCTGCGGAAGCCGTAGAGGATGAGCGACGGCGCGGGGCCCTCGGTGAACCAGGCGCCCTCGATCATGGGGCCGAACGGCGGGCTCGTCTCGTGGAGGAGCGAGAGGGAGGGGGCGAGGTCGCCGCCGCCCCCGCCGTCGACGCGGTAGATCCTGTATTTGCCGTCTCGGCTCGTGGCGAGGACGTAGGGCGCGGACGGGGCAGCGCTGCTCCGCCCTTCCGCCGCGGGGAGGGCGACGAGGCAGGTGATTGCGTCGCGGGAGCGGGTTGCCACGTCGAGGATCGGCCGCCACGTCTGATGCTGGCGCTGCTGCGTGAGGAGGGAGATGTAGCCGTGGCGGGAGCCGAGGATGAGGAGGTCGTCGAGCGTGGTGGCGGATACGGCGACGAAGCGCGCGTCCAGGCCCGCCAGGCGTTGTCTCTGGACGGCATCGCCGGCGGGCGTGAGCGACAGGAGGTGCGAGGCGGTCGATCCGTGCATGTGCACGAGGATGCTGACGAGGTGAGGCCCGCTGGAGAGGTCGTTGATTTCCGTGATTCGTCCGGGAACCTCTGCCGCGAGGACGAGGCCGTCCTGTCCCCGGCCCTTGCCTTGCTTCTCGTCGCCGTGATGAAAAAAGTACACCTTTCCGTTCGTGGTCCCGATGACGGCCGTGCCGCCGTGGTGCCCCATCTTCCGTACGACGCAGCACCGCCTCAGGTCTTCGGCGATGCCCTCCCGCACAGGCACCTGTTCCCACGTCCGCGCCGGCAGATGGCCTACAAATAGCCGTCCGGCGTTTGTGACGGCGAGGATCCGGTCCTCCGATAGAAAGTCATAGCGACTAAATATCTCGCGCGAGGGTCCGCCCTGGACGCGCCCATCTTGCGAGAGACACCTTGGCCCATCGGGCACATCGACTGTGATGAATGCGCTGCCCGGGTCGCCCTCGTCGTCATGCCGGGCAGGTTCCCGTATCGCGGCAACCTTGCCGTCTGCTCCGCCGGTGAGCACGTCGACCCCCCGAGCGTGGACGTCAACAGCCCGCGCCCAGAGATGCTTGCCATGGTGAAGCGCATATGTATGCTGGTGGGTCAGTCTCCCTGTCAGGTTCGCGGCAGAAGCCGCGCCTGGCTGCGTTCCCGAGCCCAGTTCCAGTCCCCATCGCTGCGTGGTCGAGTCCTCCCCAAAGGAGTAGACACGGAGAGCGTTGCCGTCGAGCGCGCATTCTCTCTGCAGAGGATCAACAGCAAAGCGGACGCCCCAGATGCGAGACGCATGGCCCATGGCCACGGCCACGGCCACGGGACCCCCTTCTCTGCCAGAGTCGGCCTGCGGGACGTCGTACCTGTCCGCGGCCTCGAACCCCGTTTCCACAAACTCACCACGCCGTGCGCCCGCACGGGGAGACGGCGCCGCGGCGCCGTCAAGATCAAGACTAATGTCCCATATGCGAATGGTCCTGTCGTCGCTGCAGCTCACGAGGAGGCGCCTCCTCGACCCATCCGGCAGGAGCAGCGGCGGGGACATGTCGACGCCGTAGATGGATCCCTCGTGGCCCCGAAGGACAAAGGCCACGGAATGCTCTTGGTCCGATATCGAGTACTCCCATACCACGACATGGCCAAAGACGGTGCCCGCCGCGACGAGCACCCGCGACTCAGACACCCACGCCAGGTGTGCGGCGTACAGCATCGGCCTGGAGGGCGAGACAACGGTCCCCAGGGAGATGTGCCCCTGGTCTCGGGAGAAGCAGTAGTCCATGACGGCGACCTCGTTATGCGCCGTCGCGAGGACCGCCCTGTCCACGCAGACAGGGGAAATGGCCACATCGTACACCCAGTCTGGTGCCGTCGCCGTCGCCAGGAGGACCGGTCGACGTCCTTCTGCGAGAGGTCCCCCGTCAAGGAGTGCTAGTTCGGCAGCTCCCCAGAGAACGATCCTCGAGCCTTGGACGCGAATTCCGTGGATGGGCTGGTCCTCAAAGACAGAGAGCGAGAAGACGGGGTCGTGGGTGCGCCGCGGGGCGTCCTCGTAAATGGCTACGTCGCCGTCTTGACCTGCCAGAAAGTATTTCTTGCCAGCGGGGCTGGCGTAGAAAGCGACAGACGTGATGGGGACCAGGGCGAGCCGTCTCTGAAGCGTGATGCGGCGTCTCTGTGGCTCATGTTAGTCTCTCTTCACTCTTCGTTCCTTTTCGGTTTTTTTTCTTTTCCCTCTCGGTTCCTTCGTCCTTCGTGCTGATTCCCAGTCACGCATGGAGGGGCAGAGAGAGCAGCATGGCGGGGCAGCCGGCAGAGAGCGCGTACCGGAGGTGGCGCCGATGCCATGGTCGCGGGAGCAGAGCGTCATGAAGCCGTTGGAGAGCGGCATGTGCGAAACTACGAGCGCCGAGTTGCGACCATGTGAAGATTGCCTTGTGGAATTTGCCCTTGTGTGTTGTGTTGGGATTCTGGAGGCTGGCTGCATGTGGGATCCGTCTTGAATTTTCTGGACCCCTGGATGTGATCGGACCGGTCAGCTTGGGTGACTGATCAGATCTGGAATGGTGGGGGGGGGGGGGGGGGGGCCTTCAAGTTTTTTCCAAAAAAAAAACCACATTGATTTAGGTCCATGCCGTTGTTTCTTGCCCTTCAGCCAAATGGAAAATGTAGACTCTGAGGCATGCAATGTTGTCTGGTCATCACCACAGTCAGGCTTCTCCATTGTCACGAACCACATCATGATGCATCAAGTACGATGCTCTACATAGGTACGTACATGAAGTAATCGAACGCGCCCACTTTTCTTTACTTCATCATGTCATTCTCCTCGAAACCGACGTGGAACCGAAACCGTCACATGTCCCTCTAGCCGAATAACCAAAACGCCAGGGTGACACCCATGAATGCCATGATCCGGACTGAAATGAAAGCCGTCCCTCGTTCCAACATGCTCCAGAATCACCTTCAGGTCAAGCAAATCTTGCCATGATAAAAAGAAAAAAGATAAAGAGGGATGCAAGCGGGGGCATGCAATAAACATGTTTATGTCGTACTACAAAGTAGTGAATCATGCTCGGTGTGAGTATGGCTCATACGCCAAGTCGGTCCTCTCCTGGCCAGAAGGGTGTCGAGGACCAGACGAGTATCCTGGAGGAGCGTGCTGAGGACTATAGCCGCCTTGCTGCCCGCCCGCCATCTCAAAGTTGCTGTTGCTGATGGGTCGGTAGGCGCCAGTCGGCAGCAGCTTCTCGCCATCCGAGTCGACGTTTCGCGGGCTTCGGGTTTTGTGGCGATGATCAGGCTTGCAGCAGCAGATGGTGAAGACCCAGAAGAAGCCAGAGACGATGGCGAAAGCCGTGGCGATCCAGACGGTGCTGAGGAAGCGGCCGCCGACTTGGCCCTTGACACCGTAGTACTTGGCCGAGCCCTCAACGGCGCCAACAACAACGGTGGCCATGGCGGTGGCGAGACCTGCTGCCACGCCGACGAGGATGGCCGTGACGGAACTTAGCAGCCAGGTGAGACACGATACCGCACGGGAGCAGTTGGCCAAGATGCCGAGGGCGAGCTGCACGCCGAGGGCCACGAGAGCGACGACAAAGGCCACCTCGGTCCATTTTGTAAGGGTGCGGAACGTCTGGACCGCACTCTTGATCGCGCGGGGCAGCTCAATCTTGACACCAGCCGTCGAGTTCAGCGCGTCGAGAGAGCTGGTGTTGAGGGCCTTGGAGGCCCAATCGAACCTGGCCTTGGTGCACTGGCGCTTGCCATCGCTGCCCATGGTGCAGTATCCCCATAGATCGACTTCGTAGATGCCTGCAAGGTTGAGATCGGCCGCCGTGATGTTGTCGGTCTTGACGACGTCACGCACATGGGGGCCGATCTCGCCCGCCACCTTGCCCGCGAAATGGGCCGCGTCGGCTGGGCTGATGCTCAGGTTTCGGGTGTCGAGCTGGAAGAGCCATAGTTGGCTGTGGGCTACGCCAGAGAGCGCGGCGATGAGAAGAGCAATGATGGACGCGACGGTGAGGAGGACGGGAAGGGCGACGCAAACGAAGCGGCCGACACCCATGGCCGTGGCGGTGTGGCGGTTCGGTGGCGGTGCCGAACGTGACGGTGAGATGCGATTCTCACAATCTGTCTTCCACGCAAGGCACAAAAAAAAAAAAAGAAGAAGAAGAAAGAAACGCGACAACAGCGATGGGGGATGGACGAGTGGATGAAATGGAAAGGTCGGTGATGGGCCATGGGCCATGCGTTTTTATAAACAGACCATTTTACAATTGGTGTTGGATGGTTTGCATGTGCACAACTCTGTGTCCCTCCCTGCCTGCACCTGTCGGCCAGCTGACACGGCTGCGGGAGGCTGGGCTGGTTGGCTGGTTGGCTGACTGTTGGCTGGACTGCCAAGCGTCGGGTGGCGCAGCCTGCAGGAGGACCAGGCAAGCACGGCAGGCGGGGCAACCAAGGGGAAGACGTAGAGGACCGACCACGTTGCGCTCCTTCAGGTTGGGTGATCTGCTTGCTGCTGTGCACCCAAGTTCAAAAAAAAAAAAAAAAGAAAGAAAAAAAGAAAAAAAAAGGAAAAAAAGGAATCGCGATTTCCACCTGCGTTCGAGCAAACGCATGCAAAACACGAGGATGCCACAGCCTTCAAGAATCATGGGGTCCTCGTCGACAGGAACGCGCAATTCCTGCGGCAGAAGCTGGTGCCCTCAGGGACACTCCGCAGAGGGGAATCTGTAGTACATGCGGCATGTACCACCTGGTCGACCCGTAGTGCGTGATGGCGCGTCCTTACATCCAAGAAGTGTAATGCCATGAGACGGACAAATGGCAAATGAGCGTGCTGCGGTATTCACCACAAAATAAAGGGCTCTTGCGTAACACAAGTCGTTGCTGAGCCTCATTCATCATCGTTGCATAACAGGCTGCTGATCTTGGCATGGTCCGCACGCTCCGCATGGTCCGCATGGATCCTGGATAGACCACCACACCGTACAGAAACCAGAGTCGAGACAACGGCGATACACCCATGTTTCTGCGGGGGAGGCAAGTTTGCCCGCCTGCCAAGTCAGCCTCGCTGCATGTGTGTGCTGTTGCGTCTGGTGCTCGCTGCTCGCTGCTCCATGCCGTCTTCCCGCACACAGCCATCGCTAGTTTGGGCCAAATGCTAAATATAGAAGCGACACATATCATGTACATCTGCTGTCCACGTACATCACCCTTCCTAGGTAGGTACCGAGAGCAAGTCTTGGAAGGTTGCCATGTTGATTGTTGGTTGACAGCTCGCTGCCGTCTCCGCACGCGGGGCCCTCTCTGTCTATTCTTTCTCGCGTGTCTGAACCTTGGTTTATCATAACTTGACACAAAATGCGTGAGCGTTCCTGACCTGTGAGCATACGCGACATGCACCATGCTCTGCACCATGCTCTGCACCATGCTCTGCACCATGCTCTGCATCATCAACATGCTTCCAGACACTAGATGCCCATATGGTGACCGTTCGAAAAGAGAGAGTGAGAGAGAGAGACATTGCGCCCCCGACATCAAACTCCGCCATCTTTCTGCCGCTTCTTGCTCCCTAGTATTGGCCAAGCCTATACATTCCGATTTTGAGCACAGGTCAGAGCAAGTCTTGGTGTGGCAGTCAAAAGGATTCGGACGCACTGTCGGGCCACAAACATTGGCGACAAGAATGTGAAGCCGGTGCGTCCGTCGCAGGCTTGTTACCCGGAGTCTGATGTTCTGGCATTTCTTCGTCTGGGTCATGTCCGCTATTCAATGCTTCAGATTATCATATCGCAACTGCCTGCCTTTGATAGGCTCGGATACTTCTGAGCGTGAACCCGTCCCCTACCGAGTGCCTGAGTGCCTGCTAACAAGAATTTGACGATTGTTCCGAGATTAATATCAACGAGTTTTGATTGATTACAGCATCGCACAAATCTACTGTTGCGTAGCGGGATAAACATGCTTGGCGACAGTCGCGAGCCACAAGCATCGTGCGAATTGCTGGTGGTCAGGGTGCTGTGGTCACATTTCTTTGACGCTGGGTATTCTCCGAAGCATCTGAGCCAAACAGACAAGGCCCTCCCTAGGGGCAAGCAAGCTCTGTTCCAAGTGTCTGAGTGGACAAGCAGACGCAAGCGGAACCGTCCTTGGTGATGCCGATGTGGGGGCGTGATGATGCAGGTTGAGTCCTAGGTCCTAATGGCTTGAGGTAGCTGAGGCTATTCATGGGGCGTCAGAACAACAGACAGGCAAAGAGGAGCAGGGAATTTCATAGACCCCCGGCATTTAGGTCCTCACGTCGCAGCCCAATGTTGCCGCACTGGCAGTTGTCGTTGTTGAGAATATTGTATTACCATTCCGACCAGGTCGGCCCGGGACAGCAACAAACCGGCAGAGGTAAAGGAGAAGCGGCGGAGACGTAGAAAAGTAATGGGTGGGATCTGTGTGCCAGTGCCGCCCATGTTGCAATGCAGATTCTTCGGTCGGAAAACAAGTATTCCGAACAGCATGAACGAAGATGTCACGGCATGGCGACGCTGGCTATAGTCGCTGCGCTATATTCCTACGTAAAGAGGACCAGGGGTAGGCAAGCCCAGGGGTAGCAAAAAAATCGACGAGTAAAAACACGGGTAATAAAACATCCGTGGTTGAATCTGCAGTTTTGATGATGATTAATGTTTTGATCAAGAGTCGTGGGCCGTGTCTGCTCCCAATGGATCCATGATGTGTTCGTCTGGCTGGCCGCAGCTGGCCGCAACAGCTGGCAGCTGCCACCTGCCACCTGCCACCTGCCAGCGCTCCGTCGCAATGCGCCTCGTTATGGAGCCAAGGATTGGGCTGTTTCTTTTCTCGACTATCGATCGCCTTCCTGCCTGGTATCTGCATGGCATTTTCATCCTTGCTGCAGCAACTTTTGTCTTGTCTAATTCATCCGGATCCCTGATGTGCCTGCCCAGTTGAATGCTCGCGGTCAACCAACTCGACGAGAGACTAAACCGCTCCACCCATCTTAGATCTACCTTTCGGTCACCTGAGCACACCCGACACCATCAACTTTCTTGTCGAGGCAGCGCATAGCGAGGGTTCAAAAGACCCAAACAGTCTCCAACTCTCCGAGTGCCGCCTGTCGGAAACCCGACTGAAGTACATGCAAGGCTCCGCGTGAGCATGTTGCATGGGCTCAGCCTTTTCCCTTGGAGCCTTTTGAAAGTTGACAGACATTATAGCCGGCAGCGAGGCGAGGCGGCCGTCCTGCCCATCTCGACAGCGCAAACTATCGCTTGCTTCCCAAGCAAGACGCCTGCGCTCGTGAAATCCACGGCAAAAGAGCTTCGATCCGTAGCCACCTCGACCAAGCCAACATCTTGGCAAAGCCGCGTCGCCGTGTCCAACCCGTCTCCGGATCTGCAGGTACTGTGGTTTGGCCAAACTCTTGTCCCTCAGCACTTCGTCTGGACAGAGTTTGGCATCGGTTGGGTGTGTTATAAACGTCGCCGTCGACCGGGGCCACAGTCATCACGAGAAAGCGTGCGCATCATCCGCACCCACACTCGAGTCCGCCAGCCGCGGCGACATCCAGCCCACCCAAGCTCACCCCAGCCCACCCAGCCCACTCCAAGTCCACTCCAAGTCCACTCCAAGTCCCCTCCAAGTCCCCTCCAGAGTCCAGGCCAGTCAATCACGATCCCCGGTCCGGTCCTTTCAGCTTTTGCATCTTACACCCGTATCGCCGACTGTTACGCAAGCCCAGTATTTCCTCCGAGTCGACATCCGTTTTCCCATTGACATCGGCCCTGCAATCGCCTCCGGTAACAGAACCAGCAGTTTGTCTTGCCTCGCTCGCTCCAGGCATCAGCCACTCTCTGCCAGCCGAAATCTGCCGGCACGCACGACAAGTTCCGTGCGGCACAGAGACTCACAGAGCAAGCGCCGCCCTCCACCCCAGCCGTCTCGAGTCGACGACCAGAATCGTCTGGACAGCGCCAGCAGCGACGTCATCAACCAAGTCCCAGTCTTGGAAGACTCCGACTCCCAACTTTCTCGCCCTGCTTGTTTCGGCCTTGAATTGAATTGACCGATTGAAGACGAGCCTGTGCGGAAACCCCCACCAAGACGCACGCCATTTGTTATTCCTCCTGCCTTTTTTTCTCTATCCTTGGTCGGCTTTTTTCATCCTCCCCAGAACGAGTCACCGGTGCCTAGAGAAGGTCTTTTCTGCAGAATCATCCTCAGCTTCGCCATAGCCCTGCCCGCACACAACTGATCGCTGCCGCCGGTTCTCTGCGACTTCTCTGCGACTTCTCAGCGACACGGAGCGGCCGCCTCTGAAGATAAAGGTTCAAAAACAGTCGACCGCGCAGATAGCGACAGCTCCGACCCCACCGTTTCCACGCGGTTCTGAGACACCCGCCACCGCGAACGTAGTGGCAGACACGGCATCAGACTCGTTCCTTGCAACTGAGAGTAGGCACTGAACCTTTCTTGTTGCGTCTGCCAGTTCATCCTTCTCAATAGCCTCCGGCCGACAGTATATCCCCCTCCCCCCCCCCCCCTTGCGATGGGTAACCAAGCCTCCAAAGAAGGAGGCGGTTCCTCCTCGGGCAAGGGTCCCGGCTCTGATGCCTTGCAGACCTATCCGTCCATCAGCAGATCTGACACCAAAGACTCTTCACGATCCCTTCGCTCTTTTCGATCCAAAATTCCGGGAAGCAACAGCAGCAAGTCTCTTAATACCGACAGCCCCAGAAATTCAGCTTTGCTGGCTAACGGCGAATCCAACGGCGAGAAGACGTTCGATGGCGCTTCGGTTCGATCTGGTCGGAGTGGTCGATCGAATGGCTCTAATAGAAACGGCCGCAGTGAGACGCCACATTTGAGGCACAACTCTGCCGATGTATCATCGATGACGGACAAGGGCATTTTCGAGGACCAGCCACCTCCGTCGCCGGTACTTTCTGCTAGTGCCAAGGGCGCAGCCCATGATGTGGCCGCCGCACAGGCGTCGGGCGAGGTCGATCACGTTTCTGATCAACCGCCCACGGCGTCAAATGCCAGCGCGACGGCACACATGCGACCTCCTGGGGCCTCGATTCTCGTCAAACGAGATGGCATGGTCGGCAATGCTCCAAAGTCCCCTTCCATCGACTCCACCCCCAAGATGGATTCAAACGGCGGCAACGTGGGCATGGCGGAAATCAAAGACATGGACCTAGACGACTACATCACGCGATTATTAGACGCCGGGTACGCCGCCAAAGTAACCAAGAGCGTATGCCTCAAAAATGCTGAGATTGTCGCCATCTGTCAACGGGCTCGGGAAGTTTTTCTGTCTCAGCCGGCGTTGCTGGAATTGGACGCGCCGGTCAAGATCGTGGGAGATGTGCATGGTCAATACACGGATCTGATCCGTATGTTTGAGATGTGTGGGTTTCCCCCGATGGCCAATTATCTCTTTCTAGGGGATTACGTCGACCGAGGCAAACAATCGCTCGAGACAATCTTACTTTTGCTCTGTTATAAACTCAAGTTCCCCGAGAATTTCTTCCTTCTCCGCGGCAATCATGAATGCGCCAACGTAACCCGAGTCTACGGTTTCTACGACGAATGCAAACGAAGATGCAATGTCAAAATTTGGAAGACTTTTATCGATTGCTTCAACACGCTGCCTATTGCTGCGATTGTGGCCGGCAAGATATTCTGTGTCCACGGTGGTCTTTCGCCTGCTCTGAGCCACATGGATGACATTCGAAACATTGCTCGACCGACAGATGTGCCCGACTATGGTCTGTTGAACGACTTGCTGTGGGCAGATCCCGCGGACATGGAACAGGACTGGGAAGCAAATGAGCGAGGCGTCAGCTACTGTTTTGGGAAGCGCGTTATCACCGAGTTTCTTGCTGTACACGACTTTGACCTCATCTGTCGAGCACACATGGTGGTTGAGGACGGATATGAATTCTTCAACGACAGAGTCTTGGTTACTGTTTTTAGTGCGCCCAACGTAAGTGTTGACTTCCGCCAGGGACCCATCTCCGCGCTTGATTGTTGGGAGAAACTAATCATGTGTGGCAGTACTGCGGCGAATTCGATAATTGGGGCGCCGTCATGTCTGTTTCGTCGGAACTCTTGTGTAGTTTTGAGCTCCTCAAGCCGCTAGATTCCAGTGCTCTGAAAAGCCACATCAAAAAGGGCCGTAATAAGCGACAGCAAATGCTTAATAGTCCTGTAAGTCGTGAGACGTGGCGCCCTACTTTTCGTCTTCTCTTCTTCTTTCGTTTTTCGCTCTTCTTTTCATCTTTGGCATTTGCTGACCAATCTCTACAGCCGGCAATCGTACAGCCTCAGAGTGTGCCTTAGACCAGCCCCCTTTTCCTCTTTTTTTCTCCTCTTCTCGCCCTTCCTCGCAACGGCTGTGTTCAATATATTCGGTGCACATCATTTTTCAACGAGACGCATTTATCCTCGGATTTGCGTTTCTTGGCAAAACCCGGACCGGAACTGTGCTGACGCGTTCTGAGATTGACAATAACTTGTCAATGCTGCAGCTGAGCCCATGAATTCACGTAGCTCGTGGAAGGTCTCATGCTTCGAAACACGCAGCCTATCATTTTTACAGGGTGATATCCATATTTGGGTTGCCATCTGTTTTTTTTTGTTTTTTTCTTTGCAAGTCAATGCCTTGTTGGCATTATTGCCGCGATGAATCTGCCAGGATTCAAGATGCTCGTGTTCTTGTTTCAAAATCAACGTGTTATAATGGACTTCAGACGAGACGTTTGGTTGGGTCAGTTCTCGCGGGCTCGGTTTTGTCGGGAGCAGGGGAGCAGTGGTTATTTATTCTGACCTTTTATGGACTTTTTGGGAGGCTCAACTTGGGGACTACACACGTTTCTTCTTCTTCTTCTTCTTCTTCTTCTTCTTCTTCTTCTTCTTCTTCTTCTTCTTCTCATTATCGGGTTCGTGGATATATTGGAGGGCACGTCGGCTAGGGATTGTGGCTGTGAGACGTTCTGGGTCTGTTACATTCCTCAGCACCCCTATGCACCCAGATCTTGACTGGTCCAAGACGGGTATTGACTGCATCGCATGAGGAGACGGACTAGGCGATGCTTGGCTCTCTGGTCAAGAAGGCTCGCTTTTCAAGGGCGGGCCGGGTTCGGAGCATCTACTTCAGGCATTATTTTTTTTTGTATCTGGAGTCTTTGGCTCCACACAGTTTGTCTCATGATATACGTTCAAAAAATAGTTGTACCAAGTCTCTTTCTGCACAGGAATAGATCCGTTTGGACGTTGTCTCTCGTGTACAGCATGTTTGTGTTCGTCTGCGTGTACCGACGTGTAAGTAGTACGTGATGATATTCCCGTGTGTTGACCGCCTGCCTAACCTAGCGGTGGCAGACGGCAGAAAATATGCCAGTCCTTATTTCGATGGAAAGCCTCCAGCCAACGCCCCGATGGCTCCATCATCAGCAAGGTGCCTGTCCGCACAAGCCGTCATGAACGTCCAGACCCTGCGCTCGGCATGCGGCCGGCCACGAGCAGAGATTCACAAGACGGGGCTCGCACTCAAGAATTACTTTCGCGACTCGTCCACCTCCCAGTCGGTCGCCGAAGACGGCACGGCGCCACCGCGCTCGGCTCCCAAACCATCTCCGCGCCAACGATCAAGAGCTGCGGCGGGCGAGATCAAGTCCTTTGTGCAGGGTCGGGGCAGCGCCGTCCAGCCGGTCGCCTTCCAGCCCGCATCCGCGTCGCAACCCAAGATTCTCGACATCCGAAGCCTGCCACGGGGCCTGGCGCGCGGCCGCGGACGAGGACAAGGGGGGATCGGTGCAACCGCGGGCGGTCAGTCGCCGAGGGGGCAGGGCCCCGCCTCGGGAAACAGGTTCTCTCGTCCCGGGGGGCAATTCGCCGGAAGGGGGTCCGGCCTCCGCGGTGGGCGAGCAGGCCGCGGGGGGAGGAAAGGAGGTCGCGCGACGACGGGCGCCAAGGGACGGCGCACGAACAGGGAGGACGCAGACGGGGACGCGGGCAAGGCATCCGGCAGGCGCGAGGATCCGTTCGAGGTGATGGATCCGTACGAGGAGCAGTTCGACAGGGACGTGCGGTTCGGCACGCAGACGGTGTACAGGCCGTCGCTGACGCGGGACTCCCTCGCGGGGTTTGCGCCCGCGGTGCCGACGGGCGAGGCCGGGAGGAGGGCCACCATGTTGGGGACTCTCCGCTCTCTGGGGGGGGGCGACTCCGTCGGCGCGCCGCAGGATTTGCAGGCCGCGAGCTATGCTGCCGATCTGGAGACCCGCGGCGTGCGCTTCTTTGCCGACATGAAGGCCAGGGATGCGGCGGAGGGGCACCTGAGGGAGAGGCGGGCGCGGGCTGCCGCTGAAGGGGAGGGCGTCGGCGGCGAAGCAGAGAGTTTGGTTGTGACGGATGCGGAAGAGGCGGTTCGGGAGGTGATTATGGAGCAGGCGGTGGGGGGCAAGCACGAGAAGATGGTGTTCGGGATGGGGCCGGTGGAGGTGTCGCGGATGTGGCATCTGAGGGGGGAGACGTGGAAGGGGAGTGATGTGAGGAAGTTTGAGGAGAAGCTGGTGTCTCTGGTGGAGGGGGGGGGGGTGGAAAGAAGGGCTGGAAGGGGGGGGGGGGAGAGGGGGTTTGTGCGTCGAGAGTGTGGATTGTATTCTATTGTGTCTGTTGACGGGGGCATTTCTTGAATGGAAAAGGTTTATCCGCATGCTGACTTGCCGCGCGGAAGTGAGACGGATTGGCAGTTTCCGAGCACGTCATGTTGGTCGTTTTTTCGGATCTGCGGGGAAGAGAGGAGGATGTGAAAACGGGCGAGGAGAGGGGCCGATGGCGTGGTTTACGTGGTGACGGGGTTTCTTCTCCTGTCCGTCTGCGTCCTCGCCGATAATGTGTGCGTCTGCATACGCGGAGCCGGTCAAGGGGGCGGAGACCCCTCTGTGTCCGCACAAGAAGCACGGTTCACGTACGATGTGCGCAAGACGAGTCGTATCTTGCCAGGCCCCCTCCCGTCTACACACAACCGCACAGCCGGCACACAAGACAAGCTTTCTTTCCTGCTCTCTCTCTCTCTCCTTCCCTTTTTCCTTTCCCATCTCGCACAAGCCGAGCACCGATCAATGCCCACAGTCCCAAGATGCCGTACGTACACTGGTCTGCCTGGCACACCACTCCTCACCTCTCCAGCTCCCTCAACGCGCGCCCCTCCTCCCCCTCAATCTCCCGCATCTTCCCATCCTGCACCCTCTGCAGCTCCCTCTCGGCCCTCCTCGCCGCGTCCCTCAGCACGGTCCCGTCCCTGGCCCACCCCTTCAGCACCTTGTCATGCCGCGCCCTCGCCTGCCGGACCTTGTCCCTCCACGCCTGCGCCGCCTCCCGCACCCGGCGCGCGAGATCCTCCTTGCGCGCGGGCTCGACCCTCAGCAGGAGCTCGAGGTCGTTGTCCGCGCTCCGCTGCGGCTGCTGGTTGAAGTCGCGGCTGGACTGCACGGCCGACATGATGGGCTTGATGTACGCCCTCTCGTTGACGAGCAGCGACACGGCGCGGCCCGACCGGGGGACGACCTGGGCGAGTTCGCCGAGGGGGAACGTCCGCGGCTCGCCGTCGTCGCCGGACTTGACCCCGCCGACGGGGAGGGCGCCCAGCACGGAGGGGTTGAAGCGCCCGCCGTGGAGGATCGTCTGCAGCCGTGCCCTGTAGTGGGCGTCCTGGGGGGCGAGCGCCGCGCGGAGGGAGGAGAAGTCGAGGGGGTCTTGGGGGTTGGGCCCCGGGTGGGATGGGGGGCTTGCCGGCGCGGGCGCGTTGCTGGCGCTTCGCGGCGGGGAGTCGGCCGCCGGTGCCACCTTGCGCTTCTTGAGCCCCGGGGGGGTGGTGTGGAAGCGGTGGACGGGGGCTTGTCGTGGGAGGAGGGGGGTTGGTCGGCTTCTCCACGGCGACGGGGGTCTGGATGAGGACAGCAGGGAGCCTTGATCTTTTTGCTCCCGAGGGGGGTTCGTCCAGGAGGGGCTCCCAGATGGGGGGGGAACCTGCGCTTCGGCCGAGGCGAGCAGGCGGAGAGCTCGGCGGGCGAGCAGGCGGGAGCCGGTGCGTGCCATGGCCGGGAATGTGCTCGTGAGCTTGTTTGCTGAGCTCGGAGCGGGGAGCTGGAGCTTGGAGGCGAGGAGAGAAGGCTGGCTGTGGCGGCGGGTTTCGGGCAAGATTAAACTGGGGCGGACAACGTCTTGACAGGTCCAGGGTATGGCTGTAGGATGGCGGCGGGTTATGCTTCTTCTCCTTTTTACAGCGAAACAGAAAACAGTGGCGAGATGGCATGAGCGGTTTACTTTATACACCTTGCTGCCTCATTTTGGTTTTACTATGGGTTATTTATAATATAGGAGGACAAGTCCGCCGCAGGCGGCCCCGGCAGGGCCCCCGGAGGGATATCTGCTCTAGGAACGAAGACGGTCCTCTACGTGACGGCTGGTATCGTCCATCCACCCCGTCAAGACCACAAGACGTACATATGCGCCGACAACGCCCAGGCCAACACGTTAGTCCGTATGGTGCAGTGGTAGCACAGTTGCCTTACACGGTACTAATCGCACGGAGCGCAAATGGTCCTAGGTTCGAACCCTAGTACGGACAGTGTAGCTTTTTTGGACGGGCCACCGAGGCCAAGGTGTCGGTCCACCTGTCTGTCGTGTGCGTGGTCTTTTTCCATCTCCTTTTTTCTTCCCGGTGCTCATCTGTCATTGATGGAGTTGTCGCGGACGGACGTGGGTCATGAATACCGAGGGAATGGTAGAACAGTGTTTACACCATTGAATTTCCCTCCGGGGGCNCCGCGCGCGCGCGCGCGCGCGCGCGCGCG
>AFQZ01000867.1:0-22587 GCA_000222935.2 Aciculosporium take MAFF-241224 | reverse complement strand
GGATTTGGTGAGGAATTAGGACTTTTTCATTCTTCGGCGGCTCTGGCGGCGGCTCTCGCGGCAATTCTCGCAACAGGTCTTTTAACCCATCCTTCCACACGGATTCGGGCTTCATTCTTCGTTATAAAGGTCTTAAGAGCTTTATTTAGTAAAGCTTTTGTTATCGCATCCGCAGGATTATCATTGCCATTAATCCAGCGTATCTCAGCCACTTCCCTTCTCTTATATAACTGCCGTAAAGCCATAATATTAATCATTAGCCTCTTTTCCTTTATTGTCCCTAGCTTAACAATGCATTCGTATAGCAAGAAAGAGTCAGTGCATATTATTGTTAGAATTTTCAGCTTGTTTAATCGGTTAGTGATGATATTCAGAGTAGTGCTTATTGCGTAGGTAATATTAATACCTTGAACCATCCCATACAGCTTGGAAGCTAATGCACTTCTTGTGACTCTTTTTGATTTTGTTGAGCTGTATATCACGATATTTCCTCTAAGGGTGAATTCAGAGGTATTATTATCCTTCCTTTTATTGCCTAGGATGATCACATAGCCTAGTTAAGAGCTAAGGTCTTTATTATTTGTAAAAGAACTATCAACGAAGACATAAAGAGCGGTGTTTTCTAGCGAGAGAGATATATATTAAAGTCCACGGTCTTGATTGTCGATTTACTATTAAAGTCTTTTATTAAGCCTTAAAACATCGTCGGATCCTGGATATTAGACTTGGGCGGCAACAGAAAGATCGTAAGATGCTTTAGGTTAATATATCAGAGCAATGTACGCTCCTTGTGCTTGCTGTTTGATATATTTCGCTCGGTCGGTCGGGTCATTAACTTGTAATAGCTTCCTTCCTTGTTCCTTTTGTTGTAAAAAGAAGGTGTTATTATCAACTTCGCTTAAAATGCAACCGTTGAACATCAATGGTGTTAAAATCGTCAACCTCTCTTTTGGCTTCACAAGGAATTTAGCGTTTTTCAACTCAACCTCTTTGCAATCGAAAAACTCAGCATCGCTAAGTCCTAAGGTATTATTAGTCTGCATTCCAATGATTCCAAAACACGAGCTTTTACTAGAAGAAATAAGAAGATAAGGGTTATATATAGAGGTTATTATCTATAGTCTCTGACGATGATGATTGAAATACGTCGACCACTAATGTGTGCCAGCCTCTGCTATTCCGTATAGCGGCTTAATTACGACCATAATGACGTCTGGCGGGTAAAGGTGTGTAATTTGTGCTAGAAGCTTCATAAGAATTGTGCGATTTAGCTTCGTCTGTGACTGCACATATGCTTGGGTAATATCCCTTAGCCAAACCATGATGCCTTCCTTTTTTAATAAGGGAGCAAGGGTAACAATAAGCCTTTGACTAGCTCTCTAAATCGTTGGGGACTGCGTAAGAATAACCTCTTTCCTACGGTCGCTATGGCCTTGGATGACACATCGTGACTTTTTATACGGAGAGTTAGTTACCTTGCCTTTAACTTCTCTTACTATCTGTAAGCTGAAGAGTCTTTTGCCTCCATGCCTTTGCAGGTTGAATTTTATAAATTCGAACATATTCCTTACTAGTAAAGCATTAATCTCTGCTTTGTCGGAGAGTTCGAAAGGTTCTCTAGGTGTATTGATTTTTCCTTATGTATAGAGGTTAATCGTAAGTTAAAAATCGGCCTTTTCTTTCTTAGTAAGAAAAGCCTCTGCTTAAGGGTGTTTCTGGGGTCTTCTACGTCCTCTTTGTAGTGGAGTTATTAGGTTATCCAGGGGGTTTTCGTGATTTTCGTCACCTTGAACCGGGTCTTCCTCGTGAACCAGGTCTTCCTTGTGAGAAGATTCCACCTCTAGCGAGGTTATATACGGTTTAATAACTGTAGACTGAAACTTCGTGGGGCCATGAGGCATCTTAATAATGCAAGTCTCTCCTTCTATTAAGAGAAGCTTATAGGGGCCAGTCCATCCGCCTTTTTTGCAATAAACTCATACATCAGAATTTAAAGGAAGAGTGTGTATAGGCAGGGTTATTGGGCCGTTGTGGGTATTAAGAGCATCGTGAACTTGGCGTCTTGCAAGACTGCGTCTTGCTTCATCTGTTGCTTTTCGAAGTATCTTAGCTCTTTGGGCAACTGTAAAGCTTAGGGGGGAATCATTTATTATCCTTGGATAGGTTCTAAAGATTAGAAGGGTGGGAATAAGACCATTTAGACCGGCAGAGTCATTGACTGCTTTAACAGCCATTTAAAGTATCTGCTCTTTTGAGAGAAGACTGTTAGCTTTAGTCTTAATAATATTATATGCTCTGCGAAGAGGGGCATAATATCGCTTAAGTTTTCCGATGCTATTGTGAGCCTTAACGGGGACTTTGTCAATATTAATTAATAATAGTCAAGCTAAATGCCTGAATTTGCTAGAAGCGAAGTTTCTTCTAGCATTGTGGACTATCCAGTCTGGGGGTCTAAGATATGTGTCAATCTAGCACTCTTTAAGGGCATTCTAGATATCTCGAGCTTTCTGTTGTTAAGGTGCAAGAAAGCGGGCAGCTTAAAATGATGTTGCTAAATCTATAACGTGTAGGACCGGCTTCTTGTTAATTTGCATGATATTAACAAGGACCTTGTAGTTAAATTCAATATCGTCTTTAAGAGTGAATTTAAATCTACTTGGAGCTTTTGCGTTTATCTGGCATTGATGGCAAGCATGCGTAATTTTCCCTATGTCAGCCTTATTAAATTCTTCACCAGCCCTGGCGAGAAGGTTATTTAATCGGTCGATTAACAGATGACCAAATCAGCGATAAAGTTAACGGATTTCGGCTTTAGAAAGCATAAAGATGGCAGGTTCTTGAGAACTGGCTGTCCACTAAGGATGTTCTTATTTCCTAATAATGGGTACCTTTTTGTCTCCTTGGATTAGAAGATTCTTAAGATTGTTAAGTTTAACACCTATTTTATTTATGTCTGTGATAGAATATAAAAACAGTGTAGCACTATTAAGCACATAGAAAGGTATTGTGCTAAAAATCGTCGGAAGCTTTAAAATACCAGTTGAAGTCGCAGTACCGGCTCCAAAGGTGATAGTCCTTTGGTTAGAGGAATGCTTAATTATAAGGTTCTTTATGATTTTCATTAGAGCGTTGACTTGGCCTTGGCTAGCAGTTGAAATTCCTAATGCTCCTGTATCCGGGAGTATACTATAAAATGTATCCACTGTATATCTCGTATCTATAAGATATACGTGTTGTTGAGGTTGTTTATTAGTATTGTGGTTGTAGGGGTCTTTAAGAAATAAGGCATGTTTAAAAGCATTATTCTGCAAGAAGTTTACGGTTGATTAGGAAAAGAGTGGGGGATTTGGTGCTTGTGTAAAGAATGCTATAAAGGAGAGAGTATCACAAGCCTCTTTATCATCTGGTTCCTCTTTTTCATTAGTAGTGAGGAAAGCAGCGTTCTAAGCGGCTTTTTCGTGTTCGTCCTTACTGCTATTATCAGTAGCAGTAAGTTGGGCCATTTTGCCTTCATAGGCCTGTAGGAATGCATGGTATTGGCGTTTAGAGGGTGGTTTTTGGTGTTTTCTGTTATTCTACTAAGTTGCTTTTGCTTTCTTCTGCTTAGAGGCAGGATGGTTAGTTAACTAGCATCCTTTTTTACAGTAGATAAAGCATTTCTTTAAGCTTGCTCTGGCTTAAGGTTTTTCACGATATATAGCTCGTGAATAGCATTAGTCTGTAAACATCGCTATGTTGGTGTTTTAGTCTGTAGACCAGGCGATAAGGGCAGTTAAATTGTTGTTAGTAGTTGTTAGTAACTGACTTATAGAGGTTGGTGGTATGTCTATTGCTAAGAGGCAATTTTGAAGATCACTAACAAATCCTTCGAAGGTTGGCATATTCCTGAATTTAGCATTATAGAAATCGTTGTTATTTTCTATTGCTTATCGTACTTAATGAAGAAGAATTGTATCTTGTTCAAGAGGGTTATAAAGGCTATTGAATATCTTTGTAAGTCGGTTGAGAAGAATTTCTAAGCATTTTGACTTATTCTTTATTGGATGTTCCATGATAATATGGCGAAGGCATAAATCGGCAAATTGTGATTTGTAGAAGCTTTGATTTTCAGGTGTTTTGAAGTGATTCCTGATGTTCTGAGTCATTTCTTTAAATAGAATTATCTTTGCTCTAAAGTATTTAAGGAAGTATGTGTAGGCTTTCCCTTAAAGTATAATAGGGAAGGCTTTTAGGTAAAGGGAGAGGGAAACTCCTGCTTAAGAACATTTCTCTTTAAAATATAGTAGCTTCTTGTTAATAAAGTTATACACTTCTCTAGAATATTGTTCTTCTTTCTGGTAAAGTCTCTTAAGAGTATTAAGGGCTTTTCGATTGCTGTTAGAAAGTGTTCCGGTCGGGGCTTGTGGTTCTGGTTAAGGGTCTGCGGTTAAATGAAAATCTTTATTATAATAGGAATCCTTATTATCAGAAAGTTCTAGTTGTTGAGCTTCTTTTCCTTTCCTAGTTGCTTTTTCTAGTGAAGGCTTATATTCCGTGTCGGGGTTAATATTCAAGATATTAACAAGATCTTCAGAGACGTTTGATCTCGATCCTCTGGCTGTTTCAACACCATTGTCATTGAGGTAATCACAAAGGGTATACTTAAGGTTGTTGTTGATTTTATTAAAAGTATCCTTAGTCCAGTTTTTGTAATCTCATTAGAAGTTGACAAGGAGATCACAACCTTTTCCTTTATTAAGAATATAATAGTGGAGTGTATAGGCAATACGGTTATTAATATCTTGTTCGGTGGCTGTATTGACATTAATGTTATTAACTAACCTAGTCTAATTCATAGATATAATTAGACAGTGCTTATGAAGTTTTTAAGGTAGGGAACTCTTCAGAAGTTCTTTTTTATAAACATCTTTCTGGAGTTATTTATTAAAGTCTTCTATTTTTCCTTAGCTTAACGACATTTTTAGTGTTTTGGGCTTTATGTTTAGTACTAATTAAAGCAGTTGGCATTGGTTGATTCTCCGTGAATAACAGTGAAGATCTGGTTTTAATTATAGACGAGTAATAGTTAACGATAAGGGAGAAGATCTATAAGAGTTAAGTCTTCTTATGATCGTGGATGATTTAACAGTTAACAATCGAAGAAATAATCCTTTAGTTAGCACAACATTGGAATTTCTTGTAGTTATATAGAGTAAAAGCGTTCGGACGAGTCTCTTCTGGGTATAACCTAACGAATCTGTGGTTATTAGTAACCACTAATCAGTGTTAGGAACGCTTAGGTTACAGGTATGCTACAGTATAACCGTAGGGGGGGGGTTCAATAATCAATTCATCTATGTCTCTAAAAGAGGGGAAGAAGCAGGCTACGATGCGGAGGTGTGGTGTTGTGGCCACGGTACGGCCCCAGGTCACATGACCTGTGATCCAGCTAATCAGGGTGCGTGCATTCTGTGTGCAACCCACAATTCCTGGTCAATGCGGCGTATCCCTTCCATCATCCATACGAGCGATTCCGACACTTAAAGACAATATTAAATTTAACTACAAGGTCCTCGTTAATATTATGCAAATTAACAAAAAGCTAGTCCTATACGTTATAAATTTAGTAATATTATTTTAAGCTACCTGCTTTCTTACACTCTAACAACAGAAAGCTTAAGATATCTAGAATGCCCTTAAAGAGTGCTAGATTAACACATATCTTAGACCCCTAGACTAGATAGTTTATAATACTAAAAGAAACTTCGCTTCTAGCGAATTTAGGCATTTAGCTTAACTATTGTTAATTAATATTAATAAAGTCCCTGTTAAGGCTTACAATAGCATTGGAAAACTTAAGCAATATTATGTCCCTCTTTGCAGAGCATATGATATTATTAAGACCAAAGCTAACGGTTTTCTCTTAAAAGAGCAGATACTTTAAATGGCTGTTAAAGTAGTTAATAACTCTGCTAGTCTAAATGGTCTTATTCCTACCCTTTTAGTCTTTAGAACCTATCTAAGGATAACAAATAATTCCCCCCTAAGCTTCATAGTTGCCTAAAGAGCTAAGGTACTTTAAAAAGCAATAGATAAAGCAAGACGCAGTCTTATAAGGCGCTAAGTCCATAATGCTCTTAATACCTGCAACGGCCTAATAACCCTACCTATACATACTATTCCTTTAAATTCTAATGTATAAGTTTATTATAAAAAAAGCAGATAAACTAGCCCTTATAAGCTTCTCTTAATAAAAGGAAAGACTTATATTATTAAGATACCTTATAGCCCTATAAAGTTTTAGTCTATAGTTATTAAACCGTATATAACCTCGCTAGAGGTAAAATCTCCTTATAAGGAAGACCTGGTTTACAAGGAAGACCTGGTTTAAGGTAATAAAAATCATAAAAACCCCCCTAATAACCTAATAACTCTACTATAAAGAGGACGTAGAAGACCCTGGAAACACCCTTAAGTAAAGGCTTTTCTTACTAAGAAAGAAAAGGCTGATTTTTAACTTATAATTAACCTCTATATATAAGGAAAAATTAATATACCTAGAGAACCTTTTAAACTCTCTAATAAAGCAGAGATTAATGCTTTGCTAGTAAGGAATATATTTAAATTCGTAAAATTCAACCCGTAAAGGCATAGAGGCAAAAGACTTTTTAGCTTGCAAATAGTAAGAGAAGTTAAAGGCAAGGCAACTAACTCCCTGTATAAAAAGTTATAATATGTTATCTAAGGTTATAGCAACTAAGAAAAAGAAGTTATTCTCACACAGTCTCTAATAATTCAGAGAGCTAGTCAAAGGCTTATTATTACCCTTACTCCCTTATTAAAAAAGGAAGGCATCATGGTTTAGCTAAGGGATATTACCTAAGCATATGTGCAGTTATAAACAAAGCTTAATTGCATAATTCTTACAAAGCTTCTAGCATAAATTGCACACCTTTACCCGCCAGACGTTATTATAGTCATAATTAAGCTGCTATACGGAATAGCAAAGGCTGGCATATATTAGTAATCAACGTATTTTAATTATTATTATTAAAGACTATAGATAATAACCTTTATATATGACCCTTATCTTCTTATTTCTTTTAGCAAAAGCTTGTGTTTTAGAATTATTAGAATGCAGACTAATAATACCTTAGGACTTAGTAATACTAAGTTTTTTAATTATAAAGAGGTTAAGTTAAAAAACGCCAAATTCCTTGTAAAGCCAAAAGAGAGGTTGACGATTTTAATACTATTAATGTTTAACGGTTGCATTTTAAGCAAAGTTAATAATAACACCTTTTTTTTGCAATAAAAGGCATAAGGAAGGAAGCTATTATAAGTTAATAACCCGACCGACTAAGCAAAATATATTAAACAGTGAGCATAAGAAGCGTATATTGCTCTAATATGTTAACCTAAAGCATCTTATAATCTTTCCATTGCCGCCCAAGTCTAATATCCAGGATCTGATAATGTTTTAAGGCTTAATAAAAGACTTTAATAGTAAATTAACTGTCGGAATCGCTCGTATGGATGATGGAAGGGATACGCCGCATTGACCAGGAATTGTAGGTTGCACACAGAATGCACGCACCCTGATTAGCTAGATCACAGGTTATATGACCTGGGGCCGTACTGTGGCTACAACACTATACCTCCGTATTATAGCCTGCTTCTTCCCCTCTTTTAGAGAGATAGATAAATTAAATATTAAACCCCCTCCCCCTATATTTATGCTATAGCATACTTGTAACCTAAGCGCTACTAATACTAATTAGTAGTTGCTAATAACTATAGATTTGCTAGGTTATACCTAGAAGAGACTCGTCCGAATGCTTTTACTTACGTAACTGCAAGAAATTCTAACGTTATGCTAACTAAAGGATTATTTCTTTAATTATTAACTATTAAATCGTCCATGATTATAAGAAGACTTATTTCTTATAGATCTTCTTCCTTATTATTAACTATTACTTATTTACAATTAAAACTAGATCTTTACTGTTATTTACGGAGAACTAATGCTAATTGCTTTAATTAGTACTGAACACAAAGCCTAAAACACTAAAATGTCTTTAAGCTAAGGAAAAATAAATGATTTTAATAAATAACTTTAAAAGGATGTTTATAGAAGAGAACTTCTGAAGAGCACCCTACCCTAAAAACTTTATAAGCACTATCTAATTCTATCCTTTAATTGGACTAAGTTAGTTAATAACATTAATGTTAATACAGCTACTAAATAACAGATTAATAACTGTATTATATATACGATTAACTACTACATTCTTAATAAAGGAAAAGGGCGTAATCTCCTTATTAACTTCTAGCGAGATTATAAAAATTAGACAAAGGATACTTTTAATAAAATTAATAATAACCTTAAGTATACCCTTTGTGATTACCTTAATGACAATGGTGTTGAAACAGCCAGAGGATTAAGATTAAATGTCTCTAAAGATCTTATTAATATCTTAAATATTGACCTTAACATGGAATATAAACCTTTACTAGAAAAAGTAACTAGGAAAGGAGAAGAGATTTAATAACTTAAACTTTCTAATAATAAGAACTCTAATAATAAAGATTTTCATTTAACTAAAGACCCTCCCCTAGAACCATAAACCCTAACTGGAACACTTTCTGATAGCAATAGAAAAGCCCTTAATACTCTTAAGAGACTTTACTAAAAAAAAGAATAATATTCTAGAGAAGTATATAACTTTATTAACAAAAAGTTACTATATTTTAAAGAGAAATATTCTTAAGCAGGAGTTTTCCCCTTACTTTACCTAAAAGCCTTCCTTATTATGCTTTAAAGTAAAGCCTATACATACTTTCTTAAATACTTTAGAGTAAAGACAATCCTATTTAAGGAGATGACTTAGAACATTAGGAATCACTTTAAAACACCTGAGAATAAGAGCTTTTATAAAACATAATTTGCTAATCTATGCCTTCGCTATATTATTATAAAACATCTAATAAAGAATAAGTTAGAATGCTTAGAAATTCTTCTTAACCAACTTATAAAGATATTTAATGGCCTTTATAACCCTCTTAAATAAGATATAATTCTTCTTTATTAAGTACGATAAGCAATAGAAAATGATAATGATTTCTATAATACTAAATTTAGGAATGTGCTAACCTTTAAAGGATTTGTTAGTAATCTTTGAAATTACCTCTTAGTAATAGACATACTACTAACCTCTATAAGTTAGTTACTAATAACTACTAATAACAATTTAACTGCCCTTATTGCCTGGTCTACAGACTAAAACACTAATATAGTAATGTTTACAGACCGACGCTATTTACAAGCTATATATCGTAAAAAACCTTAAGCTAGAGCAAGCTTAAAGAAATGCTTTATCTACTGTAAAGAAGGATACTAGTTAACTAACTATCCTGCTTCTAAGCAGAAGAAAGCAAAAGTAACTTAGTAAAATAGCAGAAAACACTAAAAACCACCCTTTAAACGCTAATACTATGCATTCCTATAGGCCTATAAAGGCGAAATAGCCTAACTTACTACTACTAATAATAGTAGTAACGATGAATACAAAAAAGCTGCTTAAAATGCCGCTTTCCTTACTACTAATAAAAAAGAGGAACTAGACAACAAAGAGGCTTGTAATACTCTCTCCTTTATAGTATTCTTTATGCAAGCACTAAATCCCCTACTCTTTTCCTAATTAACTGTGAACTTCTTGCAGGATAATGCTTTTAAACATGCCTTATTTCTTAAAGACCCCTACGACTATAATACTAATAAACAACCTTAATAACACGTGTATCTTATGGATATAAGATATATAGCGGATATATTTTATAGTATACTCCTGGATACAGAAGTATTAGGAATTTTAACTGCTGGCTAAGGCTAAGTCAACGCTCTAATAAAAATTATAAAGAACCTTATAATTAAGCATTCCTCTAACTAAAGGACTATTACCTTTAGAGCTGGTACTGTAACTTTAACTAGTATTTTAAAGCTTTTAATAATTTTTAGCATAATACCTTTTTATGTGCTTAATAGTGCTATACTGTTTTTATATTCTATTACAGACATAGATAAAATAGGTGTTAAACTTAATAATCTTAAGAATCTTTTAATCTAAAGAGATAAAAAGGTACCTATTATTAGGAAATAAGAATATCCTTAGTGGACAGCCAGTTCTTAAGAACCTGCTATCTTTATGCTTTCTAAAGCCAAAATCCGTTAACTTTATTGCCGATTTGGTTATCTGTTAATTAACTAATTAAATAACCTTCTTACTAGGGCTAGTGAAGAATTTAATAAGGCTAATATAGGGAAAATTACGCATGCTTGCCATTAATGCCAGATAAACGCAAAAGCTCTAAGTAGATTTAAATTTACTCTTAAAGACAATATTGAATTTAACTACAAGGTCCTTGTTGATATTATGCAAATTAATAAGAAGCCGGTCTTATATGTTATAGATTTAGCAATATCATTTTAAGCTGCCTGCTTTCTTACACCTTAATAACAGAAAGCTTAAGATATTTAGAATGCCCTTAAAGAGTGCTAGATTGATATATATCTTAGACCCCTAGACTAAATAGTCTATAATGCCAGAAGAAACTTCGCTTCTAGTGAATTTAGGCATTTAACTCGACTATTATTAATTAATATTAATAAAGTCCCTGTTAAGGCTTATAATAGCATTGGAAAACTTAAGCGATATTATGCCCCTCTTTGCAGAGCATATGATATTATTAAGACTAAAGCTAACGGTCTTCTCTTAAAAGAGCAGATACTTTAAATAGCTATTAAAGCAGTTAATAACTCTACTGGTCTAAATGGTCTTATTCCTACCCTTTTAGTCTTTAGAACCTATTTAAGGATAATAAATAATTCCCCCCTAAGCTTTATAGTTACTTAAAGAGCTAAGATACTTTAAAAAGTAATAGATAAAGCAAGACGTAGTCTTATAAAACGCTAAGTCTATAATGCTCTTAATACCTATAACAGCCTAATAACCCTGCCTATATATACTCTTCCTTTAAATTCTAATGTACAAGTTTATTATAAAAAAGGCGGATAAACTAGCCCTTATAAGCTTCTCTTAATAGAAGGAGAAACTTATATTATTAAGATGCCTTATAGCCTTATAAAGTTTCGGTCTATGGTTATTAAACCGTATATAACCTTACTAAAGGTGGAATCTTCTTATAAGGAAGACCTGGTTTATAAGGAAGACCTGGTTTAAGGTAATGAAAATTATAAAAACCCCCCTGATAACCTAATAACTTTACTATAAAGAGGACGTAAAAGACCCTAGAAATACCCTTAAGCAGAGGCTTTTCTTACTAAGAAAGAAAAGGCTAATTTTTAACTTGCAATTAACCTCTGTGCATAAGGAAAAATTAATATACTTAGAGAACCTTTTAAACTCTTTAATAAAGCAGAGATTAATGCTTTACTAGCAAGGAATATGTTTAAATTTATAAAATTTAACCTGCAAAGGTATAGAGGCAAAAGACTCTTTAGCTTGTGGATAGTAAGAGAAGTTAAAGGCAAGGCAACTAACTCCTTATATAAAAAGTTATAATATGTCATCTAAGGCCATAGCGACCGTGGGAAAGAGGTTATTCTCATGCAGTCCCTAATAATTTAGAGAGCTAGTTAAAGGCTTATTATTGCCCTTACTTCCTTATTAAAAAAGGAAGGCATTATGGTTTAGCTAAGGGATATTACCTAAGTATATGTATAGTTATAGATAAAGCTTAATCGTATAATTCTTGCAAAGCTTCTAGCATAAATTGCACACCTTTACCCGCCAGACGTTATTATAGTTATAATTAAGCCGCTATATAGAATAGTAAAGGCTGGTATACATTAGTAGTCGACATATTTTAATTATTATTGTTAGAGACTACAGATAATAACCTCTATATATAACCCTTATCTTCTTATTTCTTTTAGCAAAAGCTTGTATTTTGGAATTATTAAAATGCAGACTAATAATACCTTAGGACTTAGTAATACTAAGTTTTTCGATTGCGAAGAGGTTAAGTTAAAAAACGCTGAATTCCTTGCAAAGCTAAAAGAGAGGTTAATGATTTTAATACCGTTAATGTTTAATAGTTGCATTTTAAGCGAAGTTAATAATAATACCTTCTTTTTATAACAAAAGGAACAAGGAAGGAAGCTATTATAAGTTAATAACCTAACCGACTAAGCGAAATATGTTAAATAGCAAGCATAAGGAGCGTATATTGCTCTGATATATTAACCTAAAGTATCTTACAATCTTTCTATTGCCGCCTAAGTTTAACATCCAGGATCCGACGATGTTTTAAGGCTTAATAAAAGACTTTAATAGTAAATTAATAATTAAGACTGTGGACTTTAATATATATCTCTCTTACTAGAAAACGCTGCTCTTTATATTTTTATTAACAGTTCTTTTGTAAATAATAAAGACCTTAGCTCTTAACTAGGCTATATAATTATCCTAGGTAATAAAAGGAAGGATAACAATACCTCTGAATTCACCCTTAGAGGAAATGTTATAATATATAGCTTAATAAAATCTAAAAGAGTCACAAGAAGTGCATTAGCTTCTAAGCTATATGGGATGGTTTAAGGTGTTAACATTGCCTATATAATAAGTACTACTCTAAATATTATTACTAACCGATTAAATAAGCCGAAAATTCTGATAATAATATGCACTAACTCTTTCTTACTATATGAATATATTGTTAAGCTAGGGATAATAAAGGAAAAGAGGCTAATAATTAATATTATAGCTTTATGGCAGTTATATAAGAGGAGAGAAGTGGCTGAGATACGCTGGATTAATAGTAATAATAATCCTGCGGATGTAATAATAAAAGCTTTACTAAATAAAGCTCTTAAGACCTTTATAGCAAAGAATAAAGCCTGAATCCGTGTAGAAGGATGGGTTAAAAGACCTATTGCGAGAATTGCTGTAAGAGCCGCTGCTAGAGCCGCTAAAGAATGAAAAAGTCCTAATTCCTTACTAAATCCAATGACAAATTAAGCGCCCAATAAAGAGCTTAAATTTGATGAATTCGAACGCGATTATAAGCGCCTAATTTGGTAGGATTGAACGCGGGAATTACACTCTTTAGCCCCCCCCCCCCTATAACACTCTTTGTCTCCATAACCATTCGGCCTGGACTAATAAAAGTTATTTATTTAAAGGATGTTTTTTGCTTTATTACTTGTTTATTAATATCTGATTATTTGGGGCGTTTTATGTATTTTTTTAGAGCAATTCCTCTTCTTCTTTAATAGAGAGAGAATTTGTAAGTATTAAAATTGCTTATATGAATAATAGAAGGGATATGCTGCATTAACTAGGAATTATAGGTTGTATATAGAATGCATGCACCCTGATTGGCTGGATCACAGGTTATGTAACCTGGGGCCGTACTGTGGCTACAACACCACACCTCTGCATTATAGCCTGCTTCTTTCCCTCTTTTAGAGAGATAGATAAATTGAATATTAAACCCCCCCCCCTTACATTTGTGCTGCAGCATACTTGTAACCTGAGCGCTACCAACATTAACAATTAAGACTATAGACTTTAATATATATCTCTCTTGCTAGAAAACGCTGCTCTTTATGTCTTTATTAATAGTTCTTTTGCAAATAATAAAGACCTTAGCTCTTAACTAGGCTATGTAATTATCCTAGGCAATAAAAGGAAGGATAACAATACCTCTAAATTCACCCTTAGAGGAAATATCATAACATATAGCTTAATAAAATCTAAAAGAGTTACAAGAAGTGTATTAGCTTCCGAGCTATATAGGATGGTTTAAGGTGTTAACATTACCTATATAATAAGCACTACTCTAAATATTATTACTAACTGATTAAACAAGCCGAAAATTCTAATAATAATATGCACTAACTCTTTCTTACTATATAAATATATTATTAAGCTAGGGACGATAAAGGAAAAGAGGCTAATAATTAATATTATGGCTTTATAGTAGTTATATAAAAGGAGGGAAGTAGCTAAGATACGCTAGATTAATAGCAATAATAATCCTGCGGATGTAATAACAAAAGCTTTACTAAATAAAGCTCTTAAGACCTTTGTAATAAAGAATAAAGCCTAAATCCATGTAGAAGGATAGGTTAAAAGACCTGTTGTGAGAATTGCCGCAAGAGCCGCCGCCAGAGCCGCCAAAGAATAAAAAAGTCCTAATTCCTCACTAAATCTAACAATAAATTAAGCGCCTAATAAAGAGCTTAAATTCAATGAATTCAAACACAATTATAAGCGCCTAATTTAGTAGGATTAAATGCGGGAATTACACTCTTTAGCCCCCCCCCCCCATAACACTCTTTACCTCCATAACCATTCGGCCTGGACTAACAAAAGTTATTTATTTAAAGGATGTTTTTTGCTTTATTACTTGTTTGTTAATATCTGATTATTTAGGGCGTTTTATGTATTTTTAAAGCGATTCCTCTTCTTCTTTAACAAAGAGAGAATTTGCAAGTATTAGAATCGCTTATATAAATAATAGAAGGGATATGCCGTATTAACTAGGAATTATAGGTTGCATATAGAATGCACGCACCCTAATTAGCTAGATTACAAGTTATGTAACCTAAGGGCTATAACGTGGCCATAACACTACACCTCCGCATTATAGCCTGCTTCTTCCCCTTTTAGAGATATAGATGAATTAAATATTAAACCCCCCCCCCTACATTTGTGCTGCAGCATACTTGTAACTTGAGCGTTACCAACAGTTATAATAAAGCCGCTTTATAGAATTGCAGAAGTAGGCACGTATTAGTAGTTAACGTATTTTAATCATTATTGCTAAAAACTCTAGATAATTACTTCTACCTACAACCTATGTCTACTTATTTCTTTAAAGGAAAGCTCTTATTTTAGACTTATTAAAATATAGACTAATAACACGTTAGGCCTTAGTAATACTAAATTCTTTAATTATAAAGAAGTTAAGTTAAAAAATGCCGGATTTCTCGTAAAGCTAAAGCAATGCCTAAAGAAATCAACACCGTTAATGTTTAATAGTTGTATTTTAAGCAAAGCTAATAATAACACCTTTTTCCTATAATAAAAGGCATAAGGAAAGAAGTTGTTAAAAGTTAACTAAAATAATTAAGCTTAATATATTAAGCAAAGGGCTTAAGGTGTATATATTGCTCTTATCTGCCAACCTAAAGCCTCTTATAATCTTTCTGTTACTGCTTAAAGTTAATAACTAGAACCTAATAATATAACGAAGCTTAATAAGAGGCTTAAGTGGCAAATTAATAATCAGACTTGCAGACTTTACTATGTGCCTCTCTTACTAGGAAATGCCTCCCTTTATGTTTTTGTTAATGGCTTCTTTACTAATAACAAAGACCTTAGCTTGCAAATCAGCTACGTGATTATTCTTGGAAATAAGGAAAAAAACGTTAATACCTCCGAATTTACGCTTATAGGCAACATTGTAACCTATAGCTCTACGAAATCTAAAAGAGTTATAAGAAGCGCCTTAGCATTAAAGCTATATGGAATGGTTTAAGGAGTTAATATTACTTATATAATAAGTATAACTTTAAGGATTATTACTGATTGATTAAACAAGCTAAACATTTTAATTATAATATGCACTGACTTTTTTTTATTATATAAGTGTATTGTTAAATTAGGTACTATAAAGGAGAAAAGGCTTATAATTAACATTATGGCGCTATAATAGTTATATAAGCAAAGGGAAATCGCGGAAATCTAATAGATAAATAGCTATAATAACCTTGCTAATGTAATGATAAAGGCTTCCCTAAATAGAAGCCTTAAGACCTTTATAACTAAGAATAAGGCTTGGATTTAAGTGGAAGGTTAGGTAAAGAGACCGGTATTAAGCGTTAAAGCTAAAGCTGTTTAAGCGCGCAATAAAGAGTTTAAATTCGATAAATCCGAACGCGATTAATTAAGGGACTTTAAGGATACTCTAGACTAGGGAAAAGTTATTTATTTAGGTAATATTTCTTATGTATCATGACGTTGTTGATTTTTGCTTATTTGTTGATTTTTACAGATTTTTTATGTATTTTGGAGCGATTTCTCTTTTTTAATAAAGAGAGAGTTTGTAAGTATTAGAATCGCTCGTCTTAAGGATAAAAGGGATACACAATAATAACCAGGAATTATGGGTTATACGCACAATATACATGCCCTAATTAGCTGGATTACTATGTTATATGACCTAGGGCAGTACTATGGCCATAACACTATACTTCTGCATTGTCCCCCTCTTTTCCCTTTAGATAATTACAACCATATATAGAAATCAGACCTTTGTTACCCCCCCGTTATTGCTGCAGCAATCGCACCCTGTGAAACCAGCATCGCTATTACAAAATCTAAGTAATATATCTAATATACTGGATTTACTAGCTTTTAATAGGAGACCCTTATAAGATATAGCTAGTTTTTAAGTACTAGATAAATACCTAAGCAGGCTTTTAGCTGCATTTAGGTGCTTTATATAAGGTGCGGCCAGGGCTGTTAATAGCCACTGTAGGGTAAAAGCCACGTCTGGTCTTGTAAGCAGTATAAGGTATATTATAGTACCTATTATGCTCTGGTATAGCTTTATGTCCTTAGCTATAAGAGGCTTTAAAAACTAGGGATTTAAGACCCCTAGTTGTATAGAAATTCTAATAGGTTTACAGTCTAGAAGACTAAACCTCTCTAGGGCTTCTAAAATATACTAGGATTAGTGAAATTAAATGATTTTATCCCTTCTATTTTAAAGAATTTAAATCCCTAGGAAGAATTCTGCAGGCCCTCTATCTTCTATAGAATAGGCCTTATGCATCTGCTTTTTAAGCTTCTGGATATAGGGTAGATTAGGCCCTATAAGAAGACAATTATTAACATATACTATAATAAAGGTCTTAGAGTCCTGGTTGTGAAATATAGCTAGGTCTGACACTAGGGGGCTAAATCTAAGGGATTTAAGCACTAAGATTAGTGCTTGCTGCCACTCTCTAGAGCTTTGCTTAAGACTATATAAGGACTTTCTTAGTATAATTACTTAATTTATAGAAGCCTTATAACTATACTTCTTAGCTATGTTAACTAAGGAGGGGTTGGCCTTTATAAATTTAGTAAATCCCTCTGGAATTTGTATATAAATTAATTCCTTTAGGGTACTGTCGGAATCGCTCGTATGGATGATAGAAGGGATACGCCGCATTGACCAGGAATTGTGGGTTGCACACAGAATGAACGCACCTTGATTGGCTGGATCACAGGTCATGTGACCTGGGGCCGTACCGTGGCTATAACACCACACCTCCGCATCGTAGCCTGCTTCTTCCCCTCTTTTTAGAGATATAGATGAATTGATTATTAAACCCCCCCCCCACGGTTGTGCTGCAGCATACCTGTAACCTGAGCGTTCCTAACACTGATCAGTGGTTGCTAATAACCACAGATTCGTTAGGTCATACCCAGAAGAGACTCGTCCGAACGCTTTTACTCTACATAACTGCGAGAAATTCCGACATTATGCTAACCAAAGGATTATTTCTTCAATTATTGATTATTAAATCATCCACGATCATAAGAAGACTTAACTCTTATAGATCTTCTCCCTTATCATCGACTGTTACTCGTCCATAATTAAAACCAGATCTTCACTGTTATTCACAGAGAATCAACCAACGCTAACTGCTTCAATCAGTACTAAACACAAAGCCCAAAACACCAAAAATGTCATCAAGCCAAGGAAAAATAAAAGACTTCAATAAACAACTCCAGAAAGACGTCTATAGAAAAGAACTTCTAAAGAGTTCCTTACCTTAAAAACTTCACAAGCACTGTCTAATTATATCCATAAATTGGACCAGGTTAGTTAATAACATTGATGTTAATACAGCCACCGAACAAGATATTAATGACCGTATTGCCTACACACTCTACTATTACATTCTTGACGAAGGAAAAGGGCGCAATTTCCTTATTAACTTCTAGCGAGATTATGAAAATTAGATAAAGGATACTTTTGATAAAATTAACAATAACCTTAAGTATACCCTTCATGATTACCTTAATGACAATGGTGTTAAAACAGCCAGAGGATCGAGATTAAACGTCTCTGAAGATCTTGTCAATATCTTAAATATTGACCCTGACACGGAATATAAGCCTTCACTAGATAAAGCAACTAGGAAAGGAAAAGAAGCTTAATAACTAGAACTTTCTGATAATAAGGATTCCTATCATAATAAAGATTTTCATTTAACCGCAGACCCTCAACCAGAACCACAAGCCCTAACCGGAACACTTTCTGATAGTGATCGAAAAGCCCTTAATACTCTTAAGAGACTTTACCAGAAAGAAGAATAATATTCTGGAGAAGTGTATGACTTTATTAACGAGAAGTTACTACATTTTGAAGAGAAATATTCTCGAGCAGGAGTTTCCCTCTCCCTTTACCTAAAAGCCTTCCCTATTATGCTTTGAGGGAAAGCCTATACATACTTCCTTAAATACTTTAGAGCAAAGACAATTCCATTTAAAGAAATGACTCGGAACATTAGGAATTACTTTGAAACACCTGAAAATCAAAGCTTCTACAAATCACAATTTGCTGATTTATGCCTTTGCTATATTATTATGGAACATCTAATGAAGAATAAGTCAGAATGCTTGGAAATTCTTCTCGACCGACTTACGAAGATATTTAATGGCCTTTATGACCCTCTTGAATAAGATACAATTCTTCTTTATTAAGTACGACGAGTAATCGAAAATGACAACGATTTCTACAATGCAAAATTTAGGAATATGCCAACCTTTGAAGGATTTGTTGGTAATCTTCGAAATTGCCTCTTAGTAATGGATATACTACTAACCTCTACAAGTCAGTTACTAACAACTACTGACAACAATTCGACTGCCCTTATCGCCCGGTCTACAGACCAAAACACCGACACAGCGATGTTCACAGACCGACGCTATTCACGAGCTACATATTATGAAAAACCTCGAGCTAGAGCGAGCTCAAAGAAATGCTTTGTCTGCCGTAAAGAAGGATACTGGTTAACTAACCATCCTGCCTCTGAGCAGAAGAAAGCAAAAGCAACTTAGTGGAATAACAGAAAACACCAAAAACCACCCTCCAAACGCCAATACTATGCATTCCTACAGGCCTATGAAGGCGAAATGGCCTAACTTACTACTACTAATAATAGTAGTGAGGACGAACACGAAAAAGCCGCTTAGAACGCCGCTTTCCTCACTACTAATGAAAAAGAGGAACCAGACAATGAAGAGGCTTGTGATACTCTCTCCTTTACAACATTCTTTACACAAGCACTGAATCCCCCACTCTTTTCCCAATTAACCGTGAACTTCTTACAGGATAATGCTTTTAAATATGCCTTATTTCTTGAAGACCCCTACGACCACGATACCGATGAACAACCTCAACAACACGTGTATCTTATAGATACGAGATATGCAGCGGATACATTTCATGGTATACTCCCGGATACAGGAGCATCAGGAATTTCAACTGCTGGCCAAGGCCAAGTTAACGCTCTAATGAAAATCATAAAGAACCTTACAATCGAGCATTCCTCTGACCAAAGGACTATTACCTTTGGAGCCGGTACTGCGACTTCAACTGGTATTTTAAAGCTTCCGACGATTTTTGGCACAATACCTTTCTATGTGCTTAATAGTGCCACACTGTTTTTATATTCTATCACAGACATGGATAGAATAGGTGTCAAACTTAACAATCTTAAGAATCTTCTAATCCAAGGAGACAAAAAGGTACCCATTATTAGGAAATAGGGACATCCTTAGTAGACAGCCAGTTCTTAAGAACCTGCTATCTTTATGCTTTCTAAAGCCAAAATCCGTCAACTTTATCGCCAATTTAGTCATCCGTCAATCGACCGATTGAATAACCTTCTCGCCAGGGCTAGTGAAGAATTCAATAAGGCTGATATAGGGAAAATCACGTATGCTTGCCATTAATGCCAGATGAACGCGAAAGCTCCGAGTAGATTTAAATTCACTCTTAAAGACAATATTGAATTTAACTATGAGGTCCTTGTTGATATTATGCAAATTGACGAGAAGCCGGTCCTACACGTTATAGATTTGGCAACATTATTTTAAGCTGCCCGCTTTCTTATACCTTAACAACAGAAAGCTTGAGATATCTAGAATGCCCTCAAAGAGTGCTGGATTAACATATATCTTAGACCCCCAGACTGGATAGTCTATAATGCCAGAAGAAACTTCGCTTCTAGCGAATTTAGGCATTTAGCTTGACTATTGTTAATTAATATTAACGAAGTCCCTGTTAAGGCTCACAACAGCATCGGAAAACTTAAGCAATATCATGCCCCTCTTTACAGAGCATATAATATTATTAAGACCAAAGCTGACGGTCTTCTCTTGAAAGAGCAGATACTTCAAATGGCTGTTAAAGCAGTCAATGACTCTGCCGGTCTAAATGGTCTTATTCCCACCCTTCTAGTCTTTAGAACCTATCTAAGGATAACAAATGATTCCCCCCCGAGCTTTATGGTTGCCTAAAGAGCTAAGATACTTCAAAAAGCAACAGATAAAGCAAGATGTAGTCTTGCGAGACGCTAAGTCCACAATGCTCTCAATACCCGCAACGGCCTAATAACCCTGCCTATACACACTCTTCCTTTGAATTCCGATGTACAAGTTTATCGCGAAAAAGGCGGATGGACTAGCCCCTACAAGCTTCTCTTAATAGAAGGAGAGACTTGCATTATTAAGATGCCTTATAGCCCCACGAAGTTTCGGTCTACGGTCATCAAACCGTATATAACCTCGCCAGAGGTGGAATCTTCTCACGAGGAAGACCCGGTTTAAGGTGATGAAAATCACGAAAACCCCCTGGATAACCTAATAACTCTACTACGAAGAGGACGTGGAAGACCCTGGAAACACCCTTAAGCAGAGGCTTTTCTTACTAAGAAAGAAAAGGCCGATTTTTAACTTGCGATTAACCTCTACGCGTAAGGAAAAATCAATATACCCGGAGAACCTTTCGAACTCTCTAACAAAGCAGAGATTAATGCTTTGCTAGTAAGGAATATGTTCGAATTTGTGAAATTTAACCCGCAAAGGCATGGAGGCAAAAGACTCTTCAGCTCGCGGATGGTAAGAGAAGTCAAAGGCAAGGCAACTAACTCCCTGTATGAAAAGTCACAATATGTCATCCAAGGCTATAGCGACCGTGGGAAAGAGGTTATTCTCACGCAGTCCCCAACGATTCAGAGAGCTAGTCAAAGGCTCATCGTTGCCCTTGCTCCCTTATTGAAAAAGGAAGGCATTATGGTTTAGCTAAGGGATATTACCCAAGCATATGTGCAGTCACAGACGAAGCTTAATCGCACAATTCTTGCAAAGCTTCCAGCACAAATTGCATACCTTTACCCGCCAGACGTCATTATGGTCGTGATTAAGCCGCTATACGGAATAGTAGAGGCTGGCACACATTGGTGGTCGACGTATTTCAATTATTATTGTCAGAGACTATAAATAATAACCTCTACATATAACCCTTGTCTTCTTATTTCTTCTAGTAAAAGCTCGTGTTTTAGAATCATCAGAATGCAGACTGATAATACCTTAGGACTTAGCGATGCTGAGTTTTTCGATCGCGAAGAGGTTGAGTTGAAAAACGCTAAATTCCTTGCAAAGCTAAAAGAGAGGTTGACGATTTTAACACCGTTAATGTTCAACGGTTGCATTTTAAGCGAAGTTAATGATAACACCTTCTTTTTGCAACAAAAGGAACAAGGAAGGAAGCTATCACAAGTTAATAACCCGACCGACCAAGCGAAATATGTCGAACAGCGAGCACAAGGAGCGTACATTGCTCTGATATGTTAACCTGAAGCATCTTACGATCTTTCCGTTGCCGCCCAAGTCTAACATCCAGGATCCGACAATGTTTTGAGGCTTAATAAAAGACTTCAATAGCAAATTGACAATCAAGACCGTGGACTTCAATATATATCTCTCTTGCTAGAAAACGCCGCTCTTTATGTCTTCATTGACGGTTCTTTCGCAAACAATAAAGACCTCAGCTCTTAACTAGGCTATGTGATCATCCTAGGCAATGAAAGGAAGGATGACGATACCTCTGAATTCACCCTTAGAGGAAATATCATGACATACAGCTTAACAAAATCTAAAAGAGTCACGAGAAGTGCATTAGCTTCCGAGCTGTATGGGATGGTTTAAGGTGTTAACATTGCCTACGCAATAAGTACTACTCTGAATATTATCACCGACCGATTAAACAAGCCGAAAATTCCGACAATAATATGCACTGACTCTTTCTCGCTGTACGAATGCATTATTAAGCTAGGGACGATAAAGGAAAAGAGGCTAATGATTAATATTATGGCTTTACGGCAGTCATATGAGAGGAGGGAAGTGGCTGAGATACGCTGGATTAATGGCAATAATAATCCTGCGGATGCGATGACAAAAGCTTTACCGAATAAAGCTCTCGAGACCTTTGTGACGAAGAATGAAGCCCGAATCCATA
>AFQZ01000868.1:0-22581 GCA_000222935.2 Aciculosporium take MAFF-241224 | reverse complement strand
TTATATCTAGCTATACCTCACAATAATTAAGTAACATTTTTAGTAAATTAAATGTAACTAGACTAATATAGGGAGGATACTTTATAAATTAAATTACTTTCCTTTATAAATAAAAGTTTTCTTTATATATATTAATACTAGCTTAGATAGATCTAGAGGATAACTAGAATAGTTATCTTTAAGGGAGGGGCACTTATTATAGAATAATCCGTAATATTAAATCCCTACCTATATAGAATAGATTTATTATATAGCTAGTAAGACTAAGAATAATAATAATAACTAACACAGAATGCACTTAACTATATGACTTAATAATAGTATATATAGGTGCGTTTAATGACCCTTTTATAATAACATTAATAACAGCTTTACGGTTGCTTTCAACTGACTACGTAACGATCCCACCACGTAACAAGGACGGATGTTTTAAGACGCTTACTATATACCAGCTTAATAGGTAATAGCAGCATATAATGTTATAATTCTACTAAACTTAACATATTAAGTACTAATAACATAGAAGGATCTTCCTAGTAAAAAGGAAATAAGTATTTACTATATTATATTATCTAATTCTTTCTTTTTAAATAATATTCTTAACTAGGGAGATAAAAAAAGAATGCTAGTAGTAAATAACTCTAATAGGGCTATATAGATTAAGCAGAATAGCAAGGTAGGTTAACTTAAGGCAGCTATAAGCCTTAATTTAAACTTTACTATTCTGGATATTACTAGTATATAGCATTTTTTAGCAAAAACATTAAGATAGAAAAGACAGAAGAAAGTCCAGAAAAATTCGATAATAACCTAGATTCTAAAGTTATTAATAAAGGTATTTTATTATATAAAGTATCTTACTTAGAGGATATATCTTTTATTAAAAATAAGTTTAGAGTGTAAATTACTAATATTAATCTAAAAGCGGCTACTAAGTTACAGGATCAAAAAAGTCGATGACCAACACCGCGGACATGACGCGGTATTACGCCTAAAACGAAAAAGAAGCATAAAATTGGATTCCTTATTATTAAATACCCCCCCTAATAATAGCGTATTGTATAAGGGGAGTAAGCGGCATAAGGGGTGTAATAATTAATGAATTTTTATATAGATCCGCAACTAACAGAGGATAAGGCACTACCTAGGAAGAAATATAATATTAAGGAGAGAATCCTAGAGTAATAGTAGTATAAGAAAAACTAAAAAATAAAATAAAATTACTAAAGGAGTTAATAATAAAAGTTGTTCTAAAGGCAGAAATAACAAAAGTATAGGCTTTTATTAGGATCTTTATATAAGTTACTATAAATACAGGAGGGGAGATAGCCTAAGTAAAGACTGGCACAGGAGATTTATAGGCGTTAATTATAGAAGTGGTTAATAGCAAAGTAGAAACTATAGTTAAAAAGGCAGTTAAGGAGGTAATAGAGGCCATCCCTAGGACTAAATTAATGGTTAGGGGGACTTAGGTAACTATTATAGCTCACGGAGTTACAGGGCAGAATATAATAATACCTTTGGCCTAAACAGAGGGTATGGCAATACCAGCCTGCTATTACTAGAAAGCAATAGTAAAGGGAAACACTATTAGTAAGGTAGTTAGAAATAAATTACTAGAAGAGATTATAAAGGCAGTAAACAGTGCTATTAGCATAGAGGAGGCAATAGCAGCATGCAGACTGCAGAGTAAAGACATAGTTATTATATTTACTAAGGCAGGAAGGAAATAGAAGGAAAACATGGCCTAAGTGAGAGTTGCCTTTGGACCTACGGCGGAAGTAAACAGGAAGATGTTTAGTGTGATTATTAAGGGATTCCCAACACAATTAACAAACCACGTTGTAATTAAGGATATAAGGAAAAATATTAAAAAGGAGAATAGTCTAAATATGGTGAAGATAATAGTGTGGAAGCTAAAGGGAATAGCGACGAGGGCACTACTAGTGGTTAGCGTTAAGGGCACTGAGGCAGTAAACTGCCTATGCTATGGGGGAATAGTATACTAAGCAGAGATTTTTAATGCTAAGCTATATAATAAGATGGTTTACCTAAAGCAATATTATAATTACTATAAGATTAAATATATTGCCAGGCACTGTAAGGAGGAAGCAAGATGTAGCAGGTGTGCTACTGGAAAACACCCTAAGGGAGAGAGGACTTGCCTGATGTTAACAGGCAAGGTATAGGAGAGATGCTTAAATTACGTAGGGGCACATCTAGTATAGTCTCGGCTATGCTTAGTAAGTAATAATAGGTAGCAACAGGCCTGGGAGGCTTATGCCATAAGGCCGCTGTTCTTCTACAACTATTAGTCGGAAGCCGTGACAGCTACTACAGGCAAGGGTTATTATAGAGAAAAGACTAGGGAATTAATAGAAAGGCAGCTAAGAGGAAGGAGCATATAACTAAGGGGCCTTTTTATAAGATAAATATACAAACTATAATTAGGACGGCAGAGACCGGCAGAGGAAAGCATAATACTAGCCTTTTTATAACTAATAAGAGAGCAGAACAATACCAGAGCCAGCCTAACCAGAGTGCTCCGAAGCACATAATAGAGTACATAATTAAGGTCATATATTAAAATACATAAAAGAAAAGCAATTTAGTACATCTGGCGTTAGGGTATAACGTTAGCCCTAAGGTAATAGCTATCTAGGAACCAGGAGGCTATAATAGTATACTACTAAATCCATCTCAGGGGCACTATACGTTAGCAATATATAGTAGAAGAACGGCGATTTATATACACTAGAAGGTTAAGGCAGGGCTTTAGACTATAGGGAGGGGGGAGGATTAGTATAGTGTTAAGCTATATAAAGTAAAGGTGTATAATATATATTCCCCGGCTTATAAAAGGGGGTGGCAGACGCCTCTATAACACTTTGCCAACACCTAGGCAAAGGGTTAAAGTGTATTTATAGGGGACTTTAACTAATATTACCCCCTGTAGGACAGATTTAGCAGGACCTCTTAGGGGCATGATAAGATATTAGAATTCATAATAAGGTGGCAACTCGGCCTAGTTACTCTATTTAGGGAAGTAATAAGGAGAGAACATAGAAGCAGGGATAGCACTATTAATCATGCGTAAACCACTTATAACGTTAGTGTTAAGTTCACCGGGCTAATAGAAATCGCTAGATCCGACCATATGCCTTAACTTATTAACATTAGGACAAGCAAGGAATTTAGCAGCAGCCTAGGGTTAATCCGGGGTTAGAGGACAGCAGATAAAAACCTAATTATAGCAGAGGCGCTAAATAGGCTTAGAAAGGAGGGGTTAGAGCTCCCGCTAGGTAACCGGCAGGAAGTTAATGACTATATACAATGGCTTACTTACTAGCTTACGGAGATAGCTAACATAGTAGCACCTAAATAACCTTAAGGGCATAGTAAACCATAGCTATAGTGGAATAAAAGGGTTAAGGACGCAATAGCAGAGGCAAGACGTGCTAGTAGGCAGTGGTAGCAATAATAGACGTAGGAATCGTGGCAGACCTTAATAAAAGCTATAAAAATACAGGACTGTATTATCTTAAAGGAGAAGAGAAGCAGCTGGTAATAGGCTGTTAGTGAGCTATCTAGGTCTAAAGAGAGCCTCTAGACCTTAGAGCATTAGGCCTGGCTATAGAGTGGACTTCCCCTAGAGATGCAACAAGTTCCGCTACTAACTTGGCTAGAAAACAATAGCAGGGAGGAGATAGTGAAGGTTATATACAAGGGCAAGGCAAGGGCATTTGCAGAGAGGTTTTTCCCTCTATCCACAGCTAGGGCTCTAGGACTAGAGAGAGAAGAGGGGACAAGATACTATGATAATGAACAGGTAGCTCCCGCGTTTATAGAGGAGGAAATTAGAGAAGTTATAAAGAATATAGTAAGCTAAAAAGCCCTAGGGCCAGATAAGCTACTAACAGGTTTCCTTAAGCTATGCAGCACAGCCCTAATATTGTGTTTAACACGCCTTATAAACGCATACTATAGCTTAGGACACTATCCGGCCTCCTTCTAGTGTGTAAAGGTAGTAGTTCTATGCAAACCTAGGAAGACCCCTAAGGAGTTAGGTAGACCGGGGGGGTAGAGGCTAATATTATTACTAAACATAATAGGCAAAGTAATTAAGGGAGCCATTATAAGGAGGATTACTACTATAGCAGAGGAAGGCTATATACTGCCGGATATACAAATAGGCAATAGGGCTAGTAGGTTAATAAAGGTAGCACTAAGCATGCTAAAAGAAATAGTAAGGACGGCGTAGCACTATTAGGGAATAGCATTATTACTATAGCTAGATATTACTAGGGCATTTAATACTATTAGCTATAAACAATTAATATGTACTATAAGGGAGTTAGGACTGCTGGGGTAAATGGCTAGATAGATAAAGGGTTTTATATTAGGAAGAAGAGCGTAATTAGTGTTTAACAGACGTATTACTAAGGAAATCCAAATCACTGCAGGGGTTCCGTAAGGGTTGCTGGCGTCTCCTATTCTCTTCCTGTTATATATTACACTACTGTATTAAAGGCTGGCGGCGGCAGAATTAATACTAACGTTAGGGTTCTTAGATAATATAAACATTATAGTATATAGAAAAACGGCAGAGGAGACTAAAATATAACTAGAAAGAGCCTGGAGAATATATAAGGAGTGGTTAAAGGAGTACAAGCTAAGGTTTAACCTAGGGAAGAGCGAGTTAATACACTTTATAAGGAAGAGGCAGGCAATTATAATAATAATCCGACTTAGAAGTATAACAATACAACTAATGCAATTAGCGCGATTCCTAGGGGTTTGGATTCACTAAAAGCTTTGTTAGTTAATACACATAGAAAAGGTAAATGCTAAGCTGGCACGGCAGAAGTTAGCCCTTATAGCGCTAGCTATGTCTATATAGGGATGCTAACTAGAATGTGCAAGATCCCTTTATACACAGGTAATAAGAAGCATAATAGCATATAGAGCTGGGATATACCACACCTACAGCAAGTTAAAAGGGATAGCATAGGGGGTAGTAAAGGCATTTATAAAGAAATAGAATAAATGCTTAAGGCAGGTTATAGGGGTGTATAAGGCAACGCTAGTAACACTCTTAAAGACAGAAGCAGTAGTACTGCTAGTAGATTTATACCTTAATTACATTAAGCGACGATTTTACTAAAGACTTAAGGACAGTGGCATAGGCAAGAAGATATAATAAGCATGTAATTTAATAGCATTGTAGCTATAACGTTAAGGAAGAGGCTGCTGACGTAACCTCTATAAGGCGTTTCCTAATGCCCCCCCCCCCCTCCCTGGCGGCCTTATAGCCAGGCAGGAATTAGAGAGGGAGTGGGAAAAACAATGGATATGGCAGAGGTATAAGGCTTAGGTGAGAAGAGAATAGGCAAAAGTAATAGCAGCAGACGAGGAACTTAATTTTAAGAGTATAAAGAAGATAGCACGGCTCTATAATAGCCTGCTTAAGCATAAATTTATAGCCTTAGTATAGCTTTAAACGGAAAAAATAGGGTTAAATGCCTTTCTCTATAGCAGACAGGTGCCTGAGGTAATATCGCTAATATGTTAATATTGGGGAGGAGATAAGGATATCTACTACCTTATTTTATTATGCCCGGAATATAATCATTTAAGGCCAATCCTAGCAATGCCTGTAATAAGAGACCTAAGGGAACTTAGGGCGGTATTAAATAACAAGAAGTTTGCACTGATTATTGCAAAGTAGGTGCTCTTAACTAGGCGCCTCTAGCAGTACAGGTTAGCAGAGGAGCTTTATAAGGCATAGTAAATATGTAATAATAAGGCTAGAAAAGGGACCAAAGGTGATGGAAATAATAGAAGAGGGGAGGAGGAGCTGGATTAGAAGGGGAGGTGCTTATAGGGGGTTTCTACTAATATACTAACCTCTTATATAAAGCACAACCACACTTCTGTTATTATCTGCAGTTCCCGGGGAACTGGCAGATACTATATACTAATAGTTGAAAATAATAAAGACTTTATAGTAGAGGCTTAGCAGGAGCTATATAAAAGAATATAGGTTTTCTCCCCTGTTTTAGGGTTTTTCCTGTATTAAGAAGTTAGCTAATGGACTAGATAGTGGCTCTAGCTACCTAGCGTACAATAATAATAATAATAATAATAATAATAAGTTACAGGATCTAACTAATAAGTATAATATTTATTATAATAAAGGAGTAGTACTAATACTAGAAGAAAATAAAATAAGAGTTAACTTTATTAATAGCTGGTAGAATTAGGTTAAGCTAGTAAGAAAGTACCCTTTTAGGTATAGAGACTAGGAGAAATCTACTAAAGTCTATAATACTATATACCTAGCAGGTAGGATATTTTAGTTAATAAAGCCAGCACCTATGGCCTGCCCTGGTTTTATTATTTAAAGAGATATATAGAAGACTAAAAAAGGTTAAGTTATTATGGATGCCAGACCTCTTAATAATATTACTATACTAGATGTGTATCTGTTGCTAGACTAAGGTAATATTATATAGAATACATATAGTAAAGAGTAGAAATTAATTTTTAATATAACTAGCTTTTTCTATTAGCTTTTAGTATAAGAGGAATACTAGAATTATATGGTAGTAATCTCTAAAAGAGGGCTAGAAGCATTATAAGTTGCGCTAATAGGATATAAGAATTTGCTAGCTTTTATATAATGCTTTATAGATTGTATTTTCTGACTATACTAAAGTTTTATTTGTATTTATATTAACAATATTATTGTCTTTTCTAATACCCTTAAGGATTATCTTAAATACCTTAAGATAGTTTTAAAAGTCCTAAAGGAAAACAAGGTATATATTATAACAACTAAGTCTTTTATTAGATACTATTTAATCTAACTTCTTAGATTTATAGTTAATACTAACGGAATTATTAACATAAATAACAGGATTAAGTCGTTCTAGTAAATAGAAATTCCTTGCAATTTATTAACCTTAGAAACCTTTATTAGTATAGTAGGATTCCTAAGAGCAGGAATCCCTTAGTTTAACTTGTAAATCTAACTACTATAGACCTAGAAGACAGTACTTATATATAAACTTTATAAACGCAATAAGTTACTAGTAGGAGCTTTAAAGCAGGTATATAAGAGAAAGGCATAAGAAAAATCCTTTATCCTTATAAAAGATAAGAAAGCGGCCTTTAAAGCACTAAAAACCATGCTTTATAAGAAAATACTACTATGGCACTATAATCCAGAGCAACCTTTATTTTTTAAGATTAATGCTTATAAGAAAGGATTTAATCTGTATATTTTCTAATTATATAAGGAGTAGGATAGAAAAAGCATACCTAGTAAGGATATTATAGCTATAAAACTTTGCCTAATCCTTTTCCTCTCTTATTTAATATCTACAGCTAAGAAGTAGTATAGATTAACTAAGGCAGAGGTAGCTATAATTGCTTAGGTAATGTAGAATTTACAAAAAATGGCTTAATCTAACCGTTATTTAGTTAATATTCTAACTAACTATATATCTACTAAAGGAATTATTAAACACACCTCTTTAGCCATAATAAACCTTAATAAGGCTAACCTAAAATTAGCTAAGGTAGTAAATTATCTATTGTAGTTTAAATTATAAGTGACCTATATAGTAGGAGTCCTTAATATTATACCTAATACATTATTTTAACTTCTAGTAGAGGTTAGCTACTAAGAGGTAGCAAACCATAGTATATATAACAAATTAAATGCCTGTATATACTTCTATTAAAACTATTAAGCAGTAGCCATAATAAATAACTTATTAAAGAAGGATATATTAGCAGGGTATAAATTTAACCTATAATATTATTAAATAATTAAGAGTATTAAGGATTTCCAGTAAAAGCAGCTAAAGTAAAGACAGAACTAACTGTAAATTCTACTTTATAGCTAGGACCTTATAAATAAGGGCTTACTTTATTATAAGGATAGAGAAGGGCTTAAATAACTAAATATTCTAAGTAGCTATATTAAAACTATGCTAAGAACTATATATAATAACTATTACTACTTTAGAATTAGTAGAATAATAAAAGATCTATATAGCGTTTATTTTCTAAAGATATCTAAGAAAATCTAGAAGTATATAGTATATTATATAACTTATTAGGAGAACTCTATCTTAAGGGATAGAGTAACTAAAAAAATAAGACCTTTATAGTTAAAACTAATGCTATTTTATATAATTTCTCTAGACTTTATTACTAATATACCGGAAGTAGACTTAGTAAACACTATATAGGCTATAAATGAATACTTAAAGTATAATTCCCTTTACCTAGTAAACTATTTATTTAGTAAGAAAACCCTCTTAATCCTAGGAAATATAATATATTTAGTATCTATATAGGCAGAACGACTTCTTTAAGCTCTGTATATTATAAACTAAGGACTACTAAGGTAAATAATTAGTAATAGGGACCTTAAATTTATTTCTAAGGTTTAGCAGGTAATATTTACTAAGCTAAGAGTTAAATTCCTAATAGCAACTGCCTATTACCTGCAAATAGATAAAGCAGCTAAACAGAAGAATTAGATAGTAATAATAGCTATTTGCTATTATACTATAATAAATCTAACAGTACTATAGGTATTAATTCTTCTAGTATTATAGCATTATCTTAATAACACAGTAGCTATAGCGATTAACTAGTTGCCTAATAAGTTATTATATAGGCTTAAACCACTAGACCTTATTAACCTTCTTTTAAAGCAAGTAATTTCTAACTTATAGTTAGGGGAAGAGGACTTAAAGGTACTTTATAAGCTCTACTAAAGAGAGGCTTAACTTATAATAACCACTGCTGCTATATTATTTAAAATCAGATACGATTCCTAATATAACTTATTAGATATTAATATTAGAGATATAGTATACTTATAACTATATAAAGAATACTAACTTCTAGGGAAAGTAAAGAAGAAGTAGTTACTATAAAAAGTAGGACTATATAAGGTTCTTAAAAAGGTAAATCCTTTGTTATACTAACTTAAATTTCTATTAAACTTAAGGGTATATTTAGTGGTATTAATTGTATATATATAAAAACTATACTAAGGTAAAGATCTATTTAGCAGGAAGAAAACACCCCCTTTACTAATTAATTTAAAAGAGAGTAGTAAAGCTAATTACTAAGAGATTAAGCAGATTATCTTATATAAGGTAAAAATCTACTATACTAAGGGATAAAGCCCTAAGATAGCTTACCTTATAAGATAAAAAGAATATACTACTAAAGATAACTAGTAGATTAATAAAAGCAAAATAAAGGTAAACATATTAGAGTTAATAAATAAATATTTAAAGGAGTATTTAATTAACTAAAATAAGGAGTATAAGAAGAAGGGGCTTATAAGGCAGGAGTGCTAATAATGCCTTAAGGTTAGCAAGATCTAACATCCTATAGGACCCTATATAATCACTATAGCTGGAAACATATAACCCCATTTTCCCTATAACACTACAGATAAGAGAATTACTTACAATATAGCGACTCCTAAAAGCGTATAACCAGAGGTTACTAGTAATAATAGTTTTTATTCATATACGCTAGGTAGCTAGAGCCACTATCTAGTTCATCAAATAACTTCTTAATATAGGAAAAACCCTAAAATAAGGAAGAAAACCCATATTCTTCTATATAGCTCCTGCTAAGCCTTTAATATAAAGTCTTTATTATTTTTAACTATTAGTATAAAATATCTGCCAGTTCCCCTAGAACTGCAGATAATAACAGAAGTATAGTTATGCTTTATATAAAAGGTTAGTATATTAGTAAAAACCCCTTATAAGCACCTCCCCTCCTAATCTAGCTCTTCCTTCTTTATTTTATTATTTTTATTACCTTAAGTCTTTTTCTTAACCTTAATATTATATATCTGCTATGCCTTATAAAGCTCCTCTGCTAACCTATACTACTAAAGTTACTTAGTTAAAAGCACTTACTTTATAATATTTAGTACTAGCTTTTTATTATTAAGCACTGCCCTAAGCTCTTATAGGTCTCTTATTATAGGCACTACTAAAATTAGCCTTAAATAGTTATATTCTAAGTATAAAAGAATAAAGTAGTAAATATCCTTATCTTCTCCCTAGTATTAACATATTAGTAATATTACCTTAAGTACTTATTTATTATAAAGAAAGGCATTTAGCCTTATTTTCTTTATTTAAAGCTATACTAAGGCTATAGATTTATACTTTAGCAGGCTATTATAAAGCCTTACTATCTTTTTTATACTCTTAAAATTAGGTTCCTTATTTATTACTATTACTTTTACCTGTTCTTTTCTTACTTAAGCCTTATACCTCTGCTATATTTATTATTTTTCCTACTCCTTCTCTAATTCCTATCTAGCTATAAGGCTACTAGGGAGGGGAGGGGGGGGCATTAAGAAACGCCTTATAGTAATTATATTAATAGCCTTTTCTTTAGCATTATAGCTATAATACTATTAAATTATATGCTTATTATATCTTCTTACTTATATTACTATTCTTAAGTCTTTAGTAAAATTATTACTTAATATAATTAAGGTATAGATCTATTAGTAATACTACTACTTTTATCTCTAAGAGTGTTACTAGTATTACCTTATATAACCCTATAACCTGCCTTAAGTATTTATTCTATTCCCTTATAAATGCCTTTACTACCCCCTATACTACCCCTTTTAACTTACTATAAATATAATATATTCCAGTTCTATAGGCTATTATACTTCTTATTACCTATATATAAAGGGATCTTACACACTCTAGTTAGCATCCCTATATAAATATAGCTAGCACTATAAGTACTAACTTCTACTATAATAATTTAATATTTACCTTCTCTATATAGGTTAACTAATAAAGCTTCTAGTAAATCTAAACCCCTAGGAATTACGCTAATTATATTAGTTATATTATTATTCTTCTAAGTTAGATTATTATTATAATTGCCTGCCTCTTCCTTATAAAGTATAATAGCTTGCTCTTCCCTAGGTCAAACCTTAGCTTATACTCCTTTAACTACTCCTTATATATTCTCTAGGCTTTTTTTAGTTATACTTTAGTCTACTTTATTATTTTTTTATATACTTAAACATTTATATTATCTAAGAACCCGAACATTAATATTAATTCCGCTGCTACTAGTCTTTAATATAATAGTATAATATAAAGCAGAAAGAGAATAGGAGACACTAGTAACCCTTATAAAACCCCTATAGTAACTTAGATTTCCTTAGTAATACGCCTATTAAATGCTAGTTATACTCTTTTTTTTAATGTAAAGCCATGTGCCTATCTAGCTATCTACCCTAGCAGTCCTAACTTCTTTATAGTGCGGATTAGCTATTTATAGCTAATAGTATTAAATGCCTTAGTAATATCTAGTTATAATAATAATGCTATTCCCTAGTAATACTATGCTATCTTTATAACCTCTTTTAGTATATTTAGTGCTATTTTTATTAACTTACCAGCCCTATTACCTATTTATATATCTAGTAGTATATAGCCTTTCTTTACTATAATAGTAATCCTTTTTATAATAGCTCTTTTAATTACTTTTCCTAGTATATTTAATAGTAATATTAGCCTTTACCCCTTTAGTCTGCCTAACTTCTTAGAAGTTTTCCTAGGTTTATATAAAACTACTACCTTTACTTACTAGAAAAAGGCCGGATAGTATTTTAAACTGTAGTATGTATTTATAAGGCATGTTAAATATAATACTAGGGCTGCTCTATATAGCTTAAGGAAACCTATTAGTAGCTTATCTAGCCCTAGGGCTTTTTAACTTGCCATATTCTTTATAACTTCTTTAATTTCCTCCTTTATAAACATAGGAAACACCTAATTATTATTATAATATGTTATCTCTGCCTTTATTTATAAATCTAAAGCCCTAGCTATAAATAAAGGAAAAAACCTTTTTATAAATGCCTTTACCTTACCCTTATATATAACCTCTACTATCTCCTCCCTGCTATTATCCCCTAGCTAAGTTAGTAGTAGGACCTATTATATCTTAAGAGAAAGTCCACTCTATAGCTAGGCCTAGCGCTCTAAGGTTTAGAGGCTTCCTTTTAACCTAAATAACTTACTAACTATCTATTACTAACTACTTTTCTTTTTCTTTAAGATAATATAATCCTGTTTTTTTATTACTTTTATTAAGGCCTGCTATAATTCCTATATCTGTTATTACTGCCACTACTTATTAGCATATCTTGCCTTTACTATTACATTTTTTACCCTTTTATTCTACTAAGGCTGTGGTTTACTATGCCCTTAAGGTTATTTAGGTGCTACTATATGAGCTATCTCTATAAGCTATTAGGTAAGCTATTATGTATAGTTATTAATTTCCTGCTAGTTATATAGCAAGAGCTTTAATCCCTCCTTTTTAAGTTTATTTAAAGCCTTTACTATAATAAGGTTCTTATTTACTATCCTTTAACTCTAGACTAACCCTAGGCTATTACTTAATTCCTTATTTATCTTAATACTAATAAGCTAAGGTATATGGTTAGAAATAGTGATTTCTACTAGCCTAAAAAATATAATACTAACATTATAAGTAGTCTATATATAGTTAATAGTGCTATTCCTATTATTATATTCTCTCCTTATTACTTTCCTAAACAGCATAGCTAGGCTAAGTTGCTACCTTATTATAAATTCTAATATCTTATTATACCCTTAAGAGATTTAGCTAAATCTATTCTATAAGGAGTATTATTATTCATGTACGCTAGGTAGCTAAAGCTACTAACTAGTTTATCAACTAACTTCTTAATATAGGAAAAACCCTAAAATAGGGGAGAAAACCTATATTCTTCTATATAGCTCCTGCTAAGCCTTTAATATAAAGTCTTTATTGTTTTTAACTATTAATATAAGATATCTGCTAGTTCCCCCGGAACTGCAAATAATAATAAAAGTATGGTCGTGCTTTATATAAAAGGTTAGTATATTAGTAAAAACCCCTTATAAGCACCTCCCCTCCTAATCTAACTCTTCCTCCTTTATTTTATTATTTCTATTATCTTTAGTCCTATTCTTAGCCTTAATATTATATATTTACTGCGCCTTACAAAGCTCCTCCGCTAACCTATACTGCTAAAGTTACCTAGTTAAAAGCACCTACTTTATAATATTTAATGCTAGCTTTTTATTATTAAGCACTGCTTTAAGTTCCTGCAGGTCTCTTATTATAAGCACTGCTAGGATTAGCCTTAAATGGTTATATTCTAGGTATAACAGGATAAGGTAGTAAATATTCTTATTTCCTCCCTAGTACTAACATATTAGTAATATTACCTTAGGTACCTGTCTGTTATAAAAAAAGGTATTTAGCCCTATTTTTTCTATTTAAAGCTATACTAAGGCTGTAGATTTATACTTTAGTAGGCTATTATAAAGCCTTGCTATTTTTTTTATACTATTAAAGTTAGGTTCCTTATTTACTACTATTACTTTTGCCCATTCTCTTCTTACTTAAGCCTTATATCTCTACTATATTTACTATTTTTCCTACTTCCTCTCTAACTCCTGTCTAGCTATAAGGCTACTAGGGAGGGGGGGGGGGGGGGCATTAGGAAACACCTTATAGTAATTGTATTAGTAGCCTCTTCCTTAGTATTATAGCTATAATACTATTAAATTACATACCTGTTATATCTTCTTGCCTATGCTACTATTCTTAAGTCTTTAGTAAAATTATTACTTAATGTAATTAAGGTACAAATCCATTAGTAGTACTGCTACTTCTGTCTTTAAGAGTATTACTAATATTACCTTATATATCCCTATAACCTGCCTTAAGTATTTATTTTATTCCCTTATAAATGCCTTTACTACCCCCTATATTACCCCTTCTAACTTACTATAGGTATGGTATATCTCAGCTCTATAAGCTATTATGCTTCTTATTACCTATATATAAAGAGATCTTGCACACTCTAGTTGGCATTTCTACGTAAATATAGCTAGTGCTGTAAGTGCTAACTTCTGCTATAATAATTTAGTATTTACCTTTTCTATATAAGTTAACTAATAAAGCTTCTAGTAAATCCAAACTCTTAGGAATTGCGCTAATTATATTAGTTATATTATTGTTCTTCTAAGTCAGATTATTATTATAATTGCCTGCCTCTTCCTTATAAAGTGTATTAGCTTGCTCTTCCCTAGGTTAAACCTTAGCCTATACTCCTTTAACTACTTCTGTTATGGTCTAGCTAATGTGCAACTGCAGTATTAGTGACTATGAATGAGAATAATCTTCTTAGGAAAGCAGAAAAGGAAAAGATCTGCAATCCTTCTAGAACTCCTGCCTTTATAGCTTATTCCCTTTACTATTATATAGCCTAAGTAAAGAGGCCAGAGTATGATAGACCTGAATACATATAGGGTCCGATTCGCTAGTGTAAAGCTTGAGTTAAGAGGCTAAATTAGAGTATATTAGTATGCGCGCCTAACTTGTATTACTTGTATAGCTTGTAAAGTCTGGCTTCTGTAATGTGGTTATTCTTCTGATTATAAAGATCCGAGCCTAAAGCTTAAATCTATTACATAGCCCCCTTCTTGCTACTAAAACGCCGTAATAGTAACGAAATATAGGCCCCCCTCTCTGTTATATTCTTCTCTAAGCTCCCCTAGGTATATGTAGACGCTGGTTTAACGTGTGACCTACCTTTAACCAGTTGTCTTGCCAACCAGATGTAGGTCGCCAGCCCCCTGTATTTTTAATGTCTGTATAATAATATAAACTTAGTCCCTGGATTCTCTTACGTTGTTTTTTATTATCCCTTCTTTATTAACCGTCTTGCTCTTATTAACTTTTCTGTTTACGCTTGTTTTAGAAATATAGTTGTTTCTCTTTCCTGTAAAATGTTTTCTTATCTCCTATAATATTATACCCGTTTGTATATAAGTTAAATTTCTCTAGTATAATTTACGGTGTCTGGTTGCTAACAGTTTTAATGTAAGAAGCATGTCTGCTGCAGCAGGAGCTCCCCTGCTACCCCCTCTAAACCGCGTATATGGCGGTTTTATTGTAATAGGTGACTTAGACAACGAGGATGCCGCTGGCGCCGTTGAATATAAGGCGTTCTGTATTTATTGTGTGAACGACCTTTGTGTCTGTAGGGAGGCTAAATACCTCCCTAACCCTTGCGGCTGTGCCTGCTGTGCTTGTTAGGTAAGTTATAGGAGTTGTCTCTAGGAAAGGGAGCTCTTGTTAGTAAACCCTAAGTTGTAGCGGACTATTAAGGATATGCACTAACTTACTGCTACTAGGCGCGCGATTGAAGTCCCGGCTATGCCTGTGGCGCCGGGGCATAGGGCCACCCGGGCTATTCTTACAGCTAAATTTGTTTATGCTGGGCATTGTTTTGAGGACGCTCTTAGAGCTGCCTGTGCTGCCGCCCCTGCTACTGTTACTGCCCTAAGCCTCCCCCCTGCTGTCTCCTCTGGTCCCCCTGTTATGCCCGTTGCCCCTATAGTGATAATAGATATGCTATAGGCCGCCAATCTGTTGGTTAAAATGCGCCGACTTTAAGGCACTCTTGTGGAGAGCACTATGGCTAGCAGATGCCTCCTAGAATATGCCAGGGCTCTTGCTAATTATCCCCCTCCCTTATTTAAGCAGTTTGCTCTTAGGACTACCCCTCTCTAGCTTTCCTCTAGGGATAAGAGTTCTATTAAGACTCCCTGTTTTCCTTATTTCTTTAATCCTCTCTTAACCCCCCCTTCTCCCTTTAGAGATAGCTCTTATAGGGGTATTAATAATACTATAACTAATGCTAACCAGGAGGCTGATTAGGAGGAGAATCACGCCTAAGTAGCGCAAAAAGCAAAGCGAAAGCGCCTTCGTAAGGAGGCCAAAGAGCGAAAGAAGCAGTAATGGCTGCGTGTCCGTTTTTTTTTTTTTTTTTTTTTATGTATAGGTTCGGACTTAGTCTATTTTTTGTAGAATTTTGTAGATTAAATCTAGTTTGCCCTCCGTTTAGGCCCATTATGGCTATATATGTCACCTTATTATACTTTAAATCTCTTTAGTACCGCTATCTCTAGGAAACTTTCTAGGGGCTTTTATGTTGGCTGGGTGTACCTAACTTATTTAACTAGTATATCCCGTTAGTTTCTACAACCTTATGCGTTTCTTACTACTAATATCTCTTTTACTTTGTATTTTACTAACTCTAAATTGTCTTTATATAATAAGAGTGTTAGCCCTGGTCTAAAATCCGCTAGTAGTTATAATAAAAGCGGGTCAGATATAGCCCTCTTTATTAAGTTTATATAAAAGACAGGGTGTATACCCCATGGGACGTTAAGTCGGATAGTAAGTAGTGTTAGCATGTTTAAAACCTAATATTTTGCCTTAATCTAGTTAAGTTTCCGGCTAGGGTGATTAGTCTTAATATAGCGCAGATTTAACCACACAAAGTCTCCTGCCTGGTATTGTTCCGCTAGTTGTTAGGAAGCATTTGCCGCATCCTATTGTTATTATTGTGTAAAGTTAATTGCTGCCTGGGCTAGTATTGTTCCCTCTTAGAGATATTCTAGGAATAGTGCGGCCCTCCCTTTAGGTAAAGTTAAACTCTTGGTTATGTCTGATACTCGTTAAATTAGCTTAATATTAAACCCCTTTAGCGCCTGGTTTGTGCTTAGCCTGGTTACTGTGGACGTTTGGTTATTAAGCGCTATTTAGTAAGCTAGGAGATAATTGGCCTAATTATGTTATAAAAAGGCAATAACTACTCAGAGGACTGCCTATATCTCTTAGTTTACTTATTCTGTTCTGCTGTCTATTTAAGGGTAATATAATGTAAATAATAGCTGTTTTATACCTACTTTCTTATAAAGTATGGTTTAAAAACGGCTAAGCTAATCCGATCTGTGGTTAGAGATAATCTAATGGGGAAACCCATGAAATCGCTACTAGCAGTGTTTAAAGCGTTTTGCACATGCCTTAGCTGCTATACTTATTATTACCTTTAACTGTATGTACTTAGAGAGGCAATTCGTGATAACTATTAGGTAGCGTAGTGACTCCTTATTGCATGCAGGGAGATTAGTTATAAAATCCACTAATATCTGTAACTAGTAACGGTCTGCCACTGGTATGGGTTTTAAAAGCCCCTATTGAAGTTGTTAACTTTTTCTCCTACTATAATAGTGGTAATTCTATATAAACTATGCTATATCTTTTAATATCCTATTTTAGTGATAGTCTTTCTGTAATGCCTGGAAAGTGGTATTCCTCCCTGGGTGACCTAACATAGGCAAGTCGTGAACCCGTTGTATAAGCGATGTAGTAAGAGGCTTATATTAGGGAATCCAGAGCTGCCCCTGGAATTATAGTGCTCCTTAGGCGTTTAATGTATAATCTGCTATCTGAGATTTAGTCCCTATAAAGGCAGGAAATTTCCGCTCTACTGCCCGAACTGCTATTAATTTTATGCTATATAAGCTATCTATAGCAACTCCCTGATTCCATAGATCCTGAAGGTATTTATCCTAAAAGAGATTAGAACCTTATAGTAATAGCCCTGCTAAATCTGTGCTAATAACGTCTTATGTAATTGTTTTATCCGGATTGTTATTATCCTGGTTGCTATCCTCCTCTAGCTTGGCTGTTATTTGCACTTTTACTAGGGATATGTTGCCTGTGTCTAGGCTTTAGACCGGACGTATAATGCACCCTATAGGACGGCTCCCCTGACCTTGATCTTGCTCCTGTTGAGAGAGAGCATCTGGCCTACCTGCCTGTATACCTGGATGATATTAGAGGTGAAAATTAAAAAGAGATAATGTTTTGGCCCATCTTGCCTGCCTTTTTAATATCTCTTAAGGAGCTGTAAAATATTCTAGATTTTTATGGTTAGTAAGAATTGTAAACAGTTGGGCCATACTTTGCAGTTCTGCTGACCATGCCTTAAGATAAGAAATAATACTATAGAGCTCCTTGTTATAAATTGTATAGTTCCGTTGCGCTGCCGTAAGTCGTGCTGAGTGATATGCAATAAGCCGCCATATACCCTTTGGATTGCATTGTAAAAGGCATCTGCCTATTGCTTTATTAGAAGAATTAGCTTTTACTTGCGTCTCCAGGTCGGGGTCCTATTGCGTAAGAATTAGGGATGATATAAAAGCTGTCTTAAGCGCCTAAAATGCCTTCTTGTGTTTAGGAGTCTAATAGAACCTAACTGCCTTCTTAGTAAGGTTGGTAAGGGGCCCTGCCAGGTCTGAGAAATTATCAATAAATTCCCGATAAAAATTCGCAAAGCTTAGGAAACTCCTTACTCTGCGTACTAATCAGGGTGACTTCTAGTCCTAAATAGCCATAATCTTCTCTAGGTTAGGACAGACAGCTTTTTCTGCTTCCATAATAAATCCTAAGTATTTTACTTCCTGGACTATAAACGCATACTTATTAATGTCTAAGTATAGCCTGGCTTGTTCTAACTGGCATAGAACTTCTTGCACTTTTTCTATATAGTCCTTCTTTAAACCTCTGGAATAAATAAGGATATTATCTAAGTAAGCCGTTATATAATCTCTTAATATATCCCCTAATGTATTATTAATATAACGCTAAAAAGTAGCGGGCGCCTTAGTTAAACTAAATGGGCAAACCAGCTACTTAAATAATCTAAACCTGGTCTAAAACGCAGTTAGGCCTTTGTCCCCCTGTGTAACCTATAGTTTATAAAAAGCTATATGGACATTAAGTTTAGTAAAATATCTTGCTCTAGCTAAGGAGTAAAGCGTTTCCTTAATTAAGGGGAGAGGATATCTATCCTAGACTATGACTTTATTTAGTGCTTGATAGTTAATACAGAACCGCTAACCCTCTCTAGCTTTCTTAACTAACAGAACTAGAGCTTTAGCTAAGGAAGAGCTAGCCTGGATCTAACCTTTATCCTAAAGGTTTACGATTTATTTCTAAATTTCTAGAAGCTGTTTCTAAGGCATATTATATAAGGGGGCCTAAGGGAGCTCTGGCTCTGTCCTATTAGGGTTTTTCTACAGCTAAATGTGATGGTCTGCGGTCCCTTAGTGTAGTAGTAATGTATTTGCCTTTTCTTTATTAAATAAGGCTAGGAAATCCTGGAGCTCCTTAGGTAAGCGGTCTATTAGGGCCTAAGTAGGATCTGCTATGGGTGTAACTGTTAGTATAGAGGTTATATCCTATAAGCTAGTAGCTAAGAACTATATATTTGTTTGTTTCTTTACTACTACTTATTATGCTATTCCCCTATAAACAGAGCCTAATATTTCCGTTATTAGATTATTAGTTTTCCTTATAGTTGTTGCCTAAACCTAAAGATTTCTTAAAGAACGGACTATAAGAGATTCCTATGTAGCATGAATTTTAATATTATATTATTTTAATTAAGAGGTCCCTAAGATATATAAATAGGTGAGTCCTGGTATTATGTATATAGAAACTAGGAAACTCTATCCATCTACGTCGGCCATAAATCGGGTAAACCTGGATATCTTTGTAGGACCCTAATGGAAACCCTCTCGGCCCTGTTTTTTAATAGACACGGCTGTTTATATTTGTTATGGTTGGGCTAAATTAATTATAGGAAATCCCATGTATTGTGCAAAGGATTTGCTTATAGTAGCATAACTATTATAACCATTATTTACTTATGTATTAGCAAAGGCTTCCTTATTAAATAAAACTGGTATTAAAAAGGGAGTTAAGTTCATATTTTTCTTTATCTATTTATAAGCGCCTTTGCCTGCAGGTGGTATTTAGTAAGACAGCTTTTTGCCTTTTTCTTCCCCCTTATTAAGCCTTAAGCTTAGGGGCTGTCTTTTTTTAATTCCTCTTCTACTTTGGATTCTGCTTAGGCGCTTATTGTCTTTATAATGCGAATGTTAGAATCCGGACAATATGCTAGAAGGAGGCGGTAAGCCTTTGCCTAGTAACTAGTGGTACTGCAATGCAGGCATTGGTTATTATCTCTGTAAGCCTGTATTGTTTCTGCTAATACCTACTTAGCACGGGTTTTGCCTGTGTTTTAGTGCCCTATAGAAGAGGTAATGTTTACTCCTGTTATCTGTATATCCCTGTTCTTTTTATAAGATATACCTAAAGGAAATCTAGTTTGTTTTTTGCGTTTAGTTTTTAATTGTTCTTCCAGGTTATAAGACTTAATATTAAGGGCAATACCCTGAAGTCTTGCTACTGCCTGTTTATAATTAGTACAGGGAATATCCCGCCCTATATAGCAATTGCGCATTTTTTTGTTTAAAGCTATATATAGCTTTAATAATTTAATAGAATCTGCCTATTTACGTCCTCTAGTGAGAACTAATTTTTATTTAAAACGGATAAAAAAATCATTAAATTTTTCGCCTAAGCGTTGTTCTACTTAATTAAGTTTAGTAATAGTGTATTTCTATTAATAAGGGTTTATAAATAAGAAGTTAAGATATCTTAAAAAATTATCTAAGGAGTAATTAAGGGTTTCTCAAGCCTTAAAGAAAGGAGTGACCCGGGCTCTGACCTTAGCCGACAGATATTAGTATATAAAACACTATTTATCCTAAGCGCTTTTAATGAAGTCGCTGTTAGCTTGCAGTTTATAAGCTAAGAGGTTATGCTATGCCTGGTATTTAATTTAATTCCTGTCATACGGGTTACCTATATTAAGGGGCTTCCTCTTAGGTTTTTTCTCTATTAGAGGATCTCTCTGTTATCCGCCCGCGCCTAAGGCGCCTACACCCCAGGTAGAGGGTATAGCTAAAGCGGTTGTAATCCTAAGCTACTTAGATAGTGTTGTAACTTAGTTAGCAGTGTCCTGGTTTATCTGCTTGTACATGGCTATAATATATTGAAGCCTTATTAATTCCTGCATAGCGTCCATCCCTGCCGAATTGCCTGCTATATCAGGCCGCATTATGCCCTGTTGTGTTTTATTTATATTAAATGTTACCTTTCTGTAAAACCTGTAATGGTTTCTTAAATAAAGATAAAAGGAAGAAGATTATATGTTATGGTCTAGCTAATGTGCAACTATAGTATTAGTAACTATAAATGAGAATAATCTTCTTAGGAAAGCAAAAAAGGAAAAGATCTGCAATCCTTCTAGAACTCCTGCCTTTATAGCTTATCCCCTTTACTATCATATAGCCTAAGTAAAGAGGCCAGAGTATAATAGACCTGAATACATATAGGGTCTGATTTGCTAGCGTAAAGCTTAAGTTAAGAGGCTAAATTAGAGTATGTTAGTATGCGCGCCTAACTCGTATCGCTCGTATAGCTTGTAAAGTCTGGCTTCTGTGATGTGGTCATTCTTCTGATTGTAAAGATCCGAGCCTAAAGCTCGAATCCATCACAACTTCTTATATATTCTCTAGGCTATTTTTAGTTATACTTTAGTTTTCTCTACTGTTTTTCTATATGCTATAATGTTTATATTATCTAAGAACCCTAATATTAATGTTAATTCTACTGCTACTAGTCTTTAATATAATAGTATAATATAGAGTAGAAAGAGGATAGAAGACGCTAGTAACCCTTATAGAACCCCTGTAGTAACTTGGATTTCCTTAGTAATACATCCGTTAAATGCTAATTATACTCTTTTTCTTAACGTAAAGCTCTGTGCCTATTTAGTTATCCACCCTAGCAGTCCTAACTTCTTTATAGTGTGGATTAATTATTTATAGCTAATAGTATTAAATACCCTAGTAATATCTAGCTATAGTAATAATGCGATTCCCTAGTAATGCTATGCTATTCTTATAACCTTTTTTAGTATTCTTAGTATTACCTCTGTTAACCTGCCAGCCCTATTGCCTATTTATATATCTAGTAGTATATAGCCTTTCTCTGCTATAATAGTAATCCTCCTTATAATAGCTCCTTTAATTACTTTTCTTATTATGTTTAATAGTAATATTAGCCTTTATCCCCCTAGTTTGCCTAACTCCTTAAGGGTTTTCCTAGGTTTATATAGAATTACTACCTTTGCTTGCTAGAAGGTAGCCGGATAGTGTTCTAAACCATAGTATGCATTTATAAGGCGTATTAAACATAATATTAAGGCTGCTTTATATAGCTTAAGGAAACCTATTAGCAGCTTATCCAGCCCTAGGGCTTTCTAACTTGCTATATTCTTTATAACTTCTTTAATTTCCTCTTCTATAAACACAGGAACCACTTAATTATTACTATAGTATCTTATCTCTGCCTTTATCTTTAGACCTAAAGCCCTAGCTGTAAATAAAGAAAAGAACCTCTTTACAAATACCTTTGCCTTACCCTTATATATAACCTCTACTATCTCCTCTCTACTATTATCTCCTAGCTAAGTTAGTAGTAAGACCTGTTATATCTTAGGAGGAAGTCTACTCTATAGCCAGGCCTAGCGCTCTAGGGTTTAAAGGCTCTCTTTAAACCTTGTTAAGCTTTATAGTGCATTTTACCACTAAAGCTTACAGGCAAGGCTAGATTACCTGGCCTCTTAAAGGTTATCAACTAACCTTCCGGATTACTGAAGATCTAGGGTGCTTACATAGGCATATTTAGGTTCATTAGGAA